>JAVKPL010013199.1:0-71118 GCA_032173675.1 Gastrolobium villosum | reverse complement strand
ATTTGTAAAAGGGTATGTTTTTTATCACATATACCCCCGTGGTTTCTTATATTTTACAAAGCACATGGGCATCTCTGATAGGAAAAAAACCACAGGGACATAGATGATTCTGAAACAAATCACATGGGCATTGGTGAACTTTTCCCTTTTTTTTCGTATAATCTGGATGGTATTTTCATTCCACCTCCGGTCACCTTGTCCTCGGAGTACGGCCCTAAAACTACCCTTCACTAGAATAACGAGTGCATTATTGAGCTTCGCTACCAGAGAAAAAATGAGACTAATCCCCCTTCAACCGAGAAGGAGAAACTCCCCAAAGATTTTTCAAGAATTTGCTTGAGACAGGATTTGAATCCTGACTTAAGCAAATACTTGGAATCTCAATTGCCAACTGAGTTACCTTGAGGATTAGTTTTACTCTTTATATGTGACATTAACTAACAGTAAACTCCTACTTACAGCATAATATAACTAACTAACTGCACTAACTACTTACACGTATCAACATATCTTCATTGTATTTGCCTACCTCAACTTGCTGAAATAAGATCATCTTCGCAGGCTAGGCAGCCAGGCAACTTGTCAATTACGTAATTAATCAATGATTTAACATTACATAAAAGTTTTTCTATGTATAGCAAAAATATATTTCATAAATTCATAGTGCAATAATTGCTTTACTTTAAAAACCAAGAATTTACTCCATGAGTGTTGCTCAGTTGACGATACAGGCTGTGTAAGTGGGAAAGAATTTGAGTTTGATTCCCATCAAATACATCTTAAGGAATGAGTGAAAAGTTTTAATTGTGACTAAACCTCAACTCGATCGGGATTAGTCTCGTAGCCAATTCTAATAATTGAAACTTATGGTGATAGCCAGGAGGCTGACTTGCCTCAGTTGGTATAAAAAAAAAAAACTAAGAATTCCAGCCAATCACCAAAACAACAAGAGTTTGAAAAGTAATGTATACCAAAATGAGTTTGAAAAGAAAATAATTTGTCGAAGTACAGTTGAACAACCCTTGATTAGTAGTACTATTAGCTCGACTTGTCTGGCTGCTTTCACACAATCAACCACAATGAGAAATTTGTTTTATACACTGAACTTCAACCTACATTCAGAGTTGTGTTCAACCTGCATTCAGAGGTGTGTGCGCTTATAACTAATAAATTAGAGTAAGTTAAGGTGCATATAGAACAATAATTAAGACTAGCTATAAGATTTGTTATTACATATATGAAAATTATAACCACGGGTGTAAAAAAATTAATGGTTAATATGAGTTATGAGATTTTTTTCCCCTTATACCGGATTCAAAAGATCATCTGTCCATGGGAATAGATCATCTCATATAGTGATAATTTTGTCACTTCTTATTCCAATATTATTTCTCTCTCATCTCTTATCAATTATCACCATTCATTTTGCCTACGAATAATTAGAATCCTTTCACATGATTTGATCATGTTAAATAATAACTGAGATGATTTATTCCCCTCCCCATATATCATCTCATATAGTGATAATTTTGTCACTTCTTATTCCAATAGTATTTCTCTCTCATTCCCTCCCCATAGATCATCTCATGTAGTGATAATTTTGTCACTTCTTATTCCAATAGTATTTCTCTCTCATCTCTTATCAATTATCACCATTCATTTGCCTATGAATAATTAGAATTTTTTCACATGACATGACCTGATCATGTTAAATAATAAGTGAGATGATTTATTCCCCTCCCCATATATATGGGTGTGTGTGTTGGACAAGATATATTTACCACCAATTAAGTTTACCACTTCTTAATTACCACCAAATTTTAACCGTTGATTTTTTGTCAATCTAACGGTTATAATTTATTGAGAAATAATAATTAATTAATGAGTGTCATCCAATAAATCATAACCGTTAAATTGACGAAAATCAACGGTTAAGATTTGGTGGTAAGAAGTGGTAAACTTAATTTGTGGTAAGTGGATCCCTCTCCTATATATATAGGAATGATAACCAATTTATTTTGGAGTCGTTAGGAATGTATATATAGTGACTTTCCCAAAACTAGCCGTTTATAGTCGTTTTAAGCATTATGTCATAGTGGTAATTGATTACCAAAGGGTGAGTAATCGATTACCTCAAATGGTAATCGATTCCCAACATGACAACAAGAACAATATTTTGTATTTTGGGTATAACTTGAGTTATACTTGTCAGATTAATGTGATATGGGTCTCTTTGAAAAGATAAAAGAGATATATATAACTTTTATGAAGAACACAAGATCCAAATCTGTCATATTTGTTACAAAAAACTATCTGGAAGACAGCAACCAAATTATAAATCAAATGATTTGTTTCTGTCTTTTGTTGAATTTTTTTCATAGCTCGATAGATAATTTGATAAGCCAATGATTTTTCTTTTCAGTATATCATAATACGGTTAACCAATATGTTAACTAATTGATTACGATAAATTGGATTGGATTTTGAGGTTTTTGTTAATTAGTACCTCGGCGTGACATGAGCGTAAAAGGGGGAATTCGTTTTTTAACTTAGAGGGGCAAAAAGATCATTCATTTTGGCATGAACAACTATTTTATACTATCTGTTAATTTCTAAGAAATACATAATTCTTTTATGAATTATAGATATGAATTAATATTCATATTCATAATTCATTTAAGTTAGAAATAAATATAAATATTTTGTTTAGCCCCTCTAAGTTAAAAATGAATATTCACAGGCACGCACACACACACATTCAAAATTCATTTAAGTCAAAAATGAATATATATATATATATATATATATATATATATATATATATATATATATGGGAAAAATGTGTATCATTTTAAAGAAGGTATTGTTGTGTCATTTTAAGTGAGAGAAAGAGATAAATAAAGAATTAGAGAGAGTTGACAAAAAAATATAAAGGTGTGGGTCCCACCTCTTTGTGAGAATAAAATGATATAAGTTATGTCATTTAAAAGGATAAACATTTTTCCTATGTGTGTGTGTGTGGAAAAATATATCTCCAGCAACTTGAGATAAGTTTATCTTCAGCAATCCCAAAATTACATCATTTTATTTAATTAATTTCTTATATTAATTGATTCACCTTTGAATGGTTATGATTCATTTTTCTCTCTTCCTTTATCACCATTGATCCATCTTTGTACGATTATGATTTAGTAGCCGTAGATAAAATTATCTCAAACAGCTTGAGAAATGATAAGCCCATATATATATATATATATATATATATATATATATATATATATATGGGAAAAATATTTCTCAAGCAGCTTGAGATATTTATCTCCAGCTAGCCCTAAAACTACGTCGTTTTGATTAATGGAGGGTGTTTATGTAATCTTAGGTGAATTAATGAAGGGTGTTATTATAATTTTATTTATTTTTATATCATATACATTTTACTGAAACACTCTTCATTAATTCACCTAAGATTACATAAATACTCTTTATTAATCAAAACGACGTAGTTTTGGGGCTAGCTGGAGATAAACTTATCTCAAGCTGCTTGAGAAATGTTTACCCCATATATATGGAAAATTTTCTACAGCCACTTTAGATAAGGTTATCTACAGCTACCCCCAAAACTACGTCGTCTTGATTAATGAAGGGTGTTTATGTAATTTTAAGTGAATTAGTGAAGGGTGTTTCAGTAAAATGCATATGATAAAAAATAAACAAAATTACTAAAACACCCTTCATTAATTCACCTAAAATTACAGAACCACCCTTCATTAATTAAAATGATGTAATTTTTGGGATAGTTGTCGATAACTTTATCTAAAGTGGCTGTAGAAATGTTTACCCATATATATATATATATTCTGTTTAGCCCCTCTATATAAGTTAAAAATGAATATTCACGCACGCACGTTCGCATACACACGTAGAGTCCTAGCCTTTGTTATTAAAATCGGTTGAAACAATAGTTGAACTACTGATCCATTGACACACACTGTAACAGCTCGTTGTACACCGGTATTGTTAACATTGATTATGATATTAAGCGCAGTTACAATCACAGTAATTGAATTAATTAAATTACGGGCAACTTTTTCCTTTTAACACTTTCCTTTTAGTAAACATTAACCTTTTCCGTAATCAATTAAAACAACACCATAATTGTAAATGCAAGTTGCGGAGTCCTTCAATTTACTAATGTCTCTAACCTTTCTTTTTACTCAACTCATTTAAACTTATCATGTTACTCCCACATCTTACCATGTTGTAGTCTTATACATTAGCTACGCGTGGTTTCAAACCGCGCACCATTCGGAGTTCTACAGACTAAGTTAGGCCCCTTTATTTTAGTCTAAAAAAAACATTATTTTCAAAATTTACACTGTGGTAATCGATTACCAGGGGGTGGTAATCGATTACCCAAGGTACCAAAATGAGGCAGTAGCTAAATTTCGTTCCCCTGTTCTCTGGTAATCGATTACCAAACATTGGTAATCGATTACTGCACTAGGTAATCGATTACCAATGCTCTGGTAATCGATTACCAGGTACACAGAAGCATAATTTTCGCCCCCTGTTGCATAGTAATCGATTACCAGGGCATGGTAATCGATTACTATGCAGCAAAAATGACAGATGACAGCTTTTTAAGTCCAAAATGAGTGATGTAATCCATTCCTAACACCTTAATACTGCACATAAACCTTACACATACCCTAATGTAGGCTCTAGGCCCTTCCATCATGCATTTTCATTATGGAATGTATCCATTACCAAAGTCCTTAAGATAATGGCCATTTTACATCATGAATGGTCCATTTACAACATAAGTGATTCAAAGCCTCAAATACAATATACGTGGCTATGGACAAGTCCTATGCTCACTCAAAATATACAATTAATCCAAGGCATGAATACAAAGCAATAACTAAGACTTAGAACATAATCATGAACACTAACAAAGCATGGAAATCACATCATGCAATATGTTCATGACCTAAGTCTCAAAACACTAAATGACATGCTATGTGCACTCCATAGACTCCTCTAAAATGTCATGCTAGCACAATACACCACATGCAACCGCCATCCACTAAGTGGGCTTCTTGCCCGAAGCTCCTCCCGGCTCATAATGCCCTGAAATGATGTCCCCAAACGCGGGGTGAGATATACAAATATATCTCAGTAAACCAAGGGTACTAGAAGCTTTCTCCGCCCCATGGCTCACTCAATGTGCAAATATAACATTATACAATATGCATGACATACAATATTACCAACAACTGGAGACAAACCAAGAACATCCGCAATTGGATTACGTTCGAGGACTCCATCATATAACTCCCGGGAACCTTCCTGGTGCCTCTCCCATGGTTGAGACAACTCCATGGCAAAACCTAACTGGAACTCCTCATGAGCCCTATCCAGCGGAAGTCCCTCGTTTGGATCATCCTGGTGCCGCTCCCAGAGTCGGCCCCACGGCAAAACCCAACTGGAATCCCCAGCGAATTTCCAAATCAACACACGTCGACTGGCCAGTGAACAAACAATTTCACACATAACAAGCAATAAAGCATGAAAGCATATAATCACACAATGCTATAAACACAAAATCCAACCACAACCTTCCACTAGGTGTGGTGGAGCACACAAGGGATTAATCCCCAGTTCCAAGGGTTTACCTCAACACCGAAAGTCCCGTTCCACACGTACACTTCAAATCAATCCTCCACAATCACGTCCGTGTGAGGCACCCTACAATGATCAACATCATGATCAACACTTTTCCACATTACACGAAACCTCAATTTCATGACATTTCACTAAATTTTTCTAAGTTAAAAATCTCACTTTTCACCTAAATTTTTCATGGCTTTTCTAGCTCACACACATCATTCTAAGGCATTTTCATCTAATAGCATTTTTCCATTTGGGCTCTCTATCATCACACATCTAAGATTAAAGACTTAGAGTTCTTATTTCTAGATCTACAAAATCAACCGTAAAAATACTACAAATATACTCACAATCGATGATTGACACTCCACCAAGGTTCACACAAGCGAAAGAAGTCCAATGGCTCCAAGAACACCCAAAACCCCCCAAAAACTCGGATCTGTCCCTGCTCCAAAGCGTCACAAAGAGATGATTTCAAGGCTTGGGAGTATCACCAATGACTTTAGAAGGTGCTTTACATTAAATCTCAACACCAAAATCAAAAGATTTGGTTGAGTATAGCTCAAATGGTGGAGGAAGAGGAAAATGGCTTTGCTTGAATGAAATTGGAAGGAACTCACGGGAAGAAGAAGAAAAAGAAGAGAGAGAGAGAGAGGGTGTCGGGGAGTGGTGTGGACCAAGTGGACTTTGGTCCCGCGGGTCCCACACGCGATTTAATTTTAATTCAATCACTAATTCTGATCACAAATTCTTAATCTATTTATTTTTCTGATTCATGACATATTTTTATTTCTTAGAAATATTGATAAAAATTTCACACTTATCGGTACACTCATACCGCAGTATTTTACACTAGAAAATCACTATTCATCAATTTTTACAAATTTGCCTACTCACTCAATTTTCTGCCCTGAGTCCGTTTCCGTTTTGTCATATGAAGTCTCCAACTCAATTCTTATGCCTAGGGATACGTGGTTGGTAATTTACGATTTTGCCTTTTTTGCCCATTTTGGCCTTAACTCTCAGATTTTCACTAATCCATCAATTTTAATTTCCCATTATAATACAAAACACACATTTAAATTTATGAGGTGTTATACACACACATATATATATATATATATATATATATATATATATATATATATAATATTAGAGTCCTAGCCATTGTTATTAAAATCGACTCAACCAATAGTTGAACTACTGATCCATTGACCCACTATCTTGACCAGGTCGATGACGTCTTAGTCAAGTTTAATAATATTGGTCCTAACTAATTGATTAACACTTTATTAGACACCTACAAGGCTTGGTTTACGGACAGATCCTGCAATCAACTATTGTTCGAGCAAAAAATATATGAGTAAAGTATCTTTTGAGTTATCAACAAAAATCACAGAACCTATATTAATTCCTTAGAAGAAGAAAAAGTCGATTTGTTGTCCCTCTGAAATTCAAATAGATCTAAATAGTCGAAATCGTGATCCTCTGAAATTCAAAGAAGACCCACATTAGTCTTTCAAAAAGACTTACATGGTTCTATATTTTGAATTTCAGAGGACCACGAGTCAACTTTTTGTTTATAAGGGATTAAATTGGGCCCGTGATATTTGTTGATGACGCAGGTACTTTACTTATTATATAATTCAAGATTTTAAATGAAATCTTTCTTCATATATTTACTTGAGTTGATTATAATAATATCTCATATCATTAATTTCAACTAGTTCATAAATTTTCTCCATAATTAAATTAATATTAAAAAAACAACAAAGAAACAGAAGATGATTTTGTACCATAGTTATTAAATCATTTAGTCGTTTTGTCTTTGATTGTTTAATACGTTGTATGTTCAATCTAGTTTACACGAAAAGTTTTTACTTTTCATTGAGGTCAGTGAAACTTGCATTTAAAGAAATTTCTTTTTACTTATATGTTTCTTATTTTTATAAAAAAATTATTTTCTTTCAAACAAGTTTTTAGGTGTCAAAACTTCAAAGATAATGAAGAAATACATTCGAGTAACTGTTTTTTCAGGAAAGAAAGAACGCTACGTGTTTTAGCATATCAGGTCAAATATGCGGTATGCATCAGCACCATGTACTACAGTGATGATATAATTTACTTCAGATATGGCCCCTCTTATCAATTGGGTGGCAAAACGTATCCTTGCATGCGGGTCGATCCGCAACACATGCATACATCAAAATAATCAAAATTTATGTGACCCATGATGAATCGTGTCCAAATTTTAATTTTTAACTCGTGAATAAAAAGATATCATATTCAGATTAAACGGTTTTACACGTATAGCTCATACCTTAACACGACACTTATCCAACATGGTGAAATAATATTGGGATAGTAACTATCATTTTTTTTTATCTACCTTTGACTACCACTCTCAAACATCATTAGATCAGAAGCTCAAGAAGACAGAGAAAGATAAATGTTAGAATCTTAACTAACATTTATCTTTCTCTCTCTTCTTAAGATTCTGATCTAACGGTGTTGGAGGGTGGTAGGCAAAAAAATAATAGGTAGAATAACTTATCCCAATAATATTTCAACCCGTACTTATCAACCTTCCATCTTACAAGAAGAAGTGGTAAAAAAAAGTGTGTGTCATATATGGCAACTTTTTCCTAATTTTTACTACTCCTTTTCAAATAGCTGTAAAGTTCAATTCCAGCATATTTTTGTTCAGACATGAAATTCAACCTATCTTAATAAGGCACACACCTTTTGTCTTGGTTTGTGTTATATTGGTAATTGAATTTCTACAACTAGTGACCGATTAGATTCATTTCCTTACAAGGAACTCTCCCATGCATGTCTTGTTCCGAGACCATTTGTGCATAAGATGTCAAAATTACAAAAAAGTAAAAAAAAGCATGTTAAAAGGAACACAACTGTTTCGCACAACAAAACAAACTCCAAATATCCCACTTTTGTCGCTGACGTAAAATGATAGAGAAAACCATTTACACAATTGGTGCAATGCAAGGAAGGTCGTGACAAAAGGGTCATTGTAATGTAGAAATAAAGGCCAAAAAGAAAAGAAAAAATAAAAAGCAATGTAGCCATAACATGTCAATTTTAAAGACTCGTGCTAGCTAGTCCATTTTCTTTTTAAAAAAAAGAAGATGGCAATATGAAAGGTGAGGATTAGGGATAATAGCAAGATTTCAAATCAAGAATTTTCCCATTATGACTAATAAGTTTGTAACATTCACTAACTTTGGCTATGAAATGGAATTGCTCGTATTGCATATATGTAACTGACTTATCAACAGCAACACCATAAAGCACATTTGGAAATTTTCACGCACTAGAGCACTAAACGTGCATACCCCTGCAATAAAATCTGTCTTATCATTTGCTACCATATTATATATTTATTCTAAAGTCTATTTCAATAGTCAGATCCCACCCATTATTCATAAACATCAACATCGTGACCAAATTTTTATCAGAATATCAATTTTAATGAACAATCATGAACATGGATCATGAGGAAGGGTGAGGCAGACAATGACCTGTTTTTAGTCCATGGTGACAGGCACACTTGTATGCATATTCATTGGTTGCACTTTCCGTGGGATTTTGAGTATGGTCTTCATCTCTATTTTAAGAGGACAATCAAGTCAAACATCTCACTGTTGGTGTTTTCAATCTTTGGATGCACTTATCACTCTTCTCTGCTCTTTCACTCATATTTGTAGTACTAGATATTATATATGTCTCTTCGGTTTATAGTGGTGGCATAGAGAGTTTAGATTCATTGTTACCTTTGGTAAACTATGGCGCATTACTAAGTGGTGCATCGTTGAAATCATGAAATGGATTTACAACATGTGTAAAAGGAAATGATTATTGAGCTCATTTTCTTGCCAAGCATGAGTTTTCTCTTAATGTTGGGCTACAATATAGGTTTTTTTTTTTTTTCGCATCTTACTATATTAGTTGGGATATTGTTCAGTTGTAAAAAAAAAAATCAATGGCGTATTATTTATTAGGTACTAGGAGTCTTGATTAATTACTCAATTATGTTATGATGAATTTGAGGGTAAAGGTAAATTCTATGTATAACAATATAATTTTTATTAAATTTTGTAATAAATATATCACTATGTATGAATGTAAATCAATATTAACATGGCTATGAGCCCGTACTTATTGCTAATATGTTGTCAGTGGACAATTCAGTGGCGGCAGCACCAGAATATTTGTAAAGAAAGTTTAAATGAACGGTTAAATCCGTTCATAATCTAATATAAGAATAAATATTATTTTTGATCTCTAATAAAAAATTCAGTTTTCATTTTAGTCCATTATAAAAAAAATTAGTCACTTGGTTCTTATGAAATTCAAAGTGGATCCATTTTGGTCTTTTTGATGGACTAATGTAGGTCTCTTTTGAATTTTTAAGAGACCACAATTTTAACTAAAATGATACACTTTAAATTTTTTAGGGACATCGAGATTCATTTTTTTTTGTAAATGACAAAAATGGGGATTATATTTTTTATTACGAACTTAAAAAATAAAACTGAAATCCAAAAGTTTATGAGGGCGCTGCATTTGTGTACATTGTTACGGCATTTGTGTACATTATTCCGGTGTGATATTATTTTTCTCTATCTTTCTATTTTGGCAGCGTCAGACGTCAGTGCATCTATAATAAAAAGTAATCATTCCCACATGTGATTTGCCATATTTTTTTAAATAATCTTTATAATAATAATAAAGTAAAATAAAAAAATAAGTATATTTAATTTTAAGAGGAGGGATATTCTCACTACCAAAATTTTCTATTATCAACTCACTACCTATCTAATCACCTTTAGATTAACATTTTCTTTCTCTTCAAAAACTTTTTCACATTCTCTCTATTTGATCCAATGGGATCCAATGGTGATGTGATGGGTAGTAAGTTAGTAGTGAGAATTTTTAGTAGTTAGAATATCCCCACTCTAATTTTAATATATCAAAATAAATATTTAACATTTTTATTCAATAATTATAAATATTAAAAATTGATTGGATCAATTTAGATAAATCCTTAATTGATAAGTGCATTAAAACCTTGCACATGCTTACACCATTACTGGATGATTGCAATGTTTTTTTTTTTTAGTTTCTTTAAGGTATCTTCCCGCCGACAATCAAAGACTAATCTTTTAAAGAAGTAGAGATCACAGAAGTGGATTTTATCTCTACTAACAATTTTTTTTCTATACATATAGCCAGAGATCGAACGCTTGTCCTGAGGCGGATCCAGAAAATTAATGAAGGGTGGGCACTAAGTTCAAGTACATATAGATCTAGGTCTGGTCTGGAATGTGTCTTGCGAGCAGCTGCTGACTGACTGTGACTGATTTAGATCTAGATATGAATGGATTGCTACTCAATTTGACCGATGATGGAGGAAGAAGCAAATTTTCCATCTTCCAATGATAATGATTGAGGTTTGAGAGGAGATGAATCAGTATATAGATGCAAATGATGGGTTTGGAATAGAGCTCTCTCCTGTTAGGTTTAGATAATGAAGATGGAAAAGAAGAAAAAAACTCACGAGAAAATAAAATAGAAGAGGGAAATTAAAGGGGTAGGATATCGTAACAACCAATTAGGGTTACTACTAGCGGTGAAAGTGGGCTGAGCTGGGCCGAGCTTTGCCCCGTAAAGCCCAAGCCTATGCCGAAAAATTTCAATTTGGCCCGGCCCGATAACATAGTATGAGTCTAACCGTTAGCATGTCTTGGCCCATTTATAAAAAACAAATGGGTCGGGCCATCCCGTTGGCCTGTTAATATCATGAATCAACTCCATAAAATGCTCAAATTCTATTGTTAAAACAAAATCACAATTTTAACGTCCAAACAGAACCATGAATCACAACAATAACTCATCACAATCTGCATTTAAGTCACTATCAAAAGCAAAATGCTCAAATTGGAGAAGAGTGCCTATTTCAGTTGTCTGAAGTCTTCACTCTTTCTTCAGTCTTCCGGTATGCTGTGCTAAAAAATTGTGAAGGCGAACAATTGGGCCAGCCTGGAGGCTCATGGGCCAGGTTTAATACATTACACTCCGGCTCAATTATGTAATCAAACCTTTACACCAGCCCAAGCCCAACCTGCTAAGTAAAAAGGCCGAGCTAGGCCAGGCCATTAATGGGCCGGGCAGTAGGCCCCTGTGGGCCGGCCCGGCCCAGTTTCACCCCTAATTACTACCAATCAATTTCACCGTTAGATCGATTATGTTATCCAACGGTTATATTTATTTCCATCTTTGTATGGTTATGATTCCCGTATTTAATGTAAAAATATTAAATGTGGGATATCATAACCATACAAAGCTGAAAATAAATATATAAAAATATTAAATATGAGAAATCATAACCATAAAAAATTAAAAATAAATATTAAATATTAAATATTAAATATGGGGATCATAACCATATAAAGATGGAAATAAATATAACCGTTTGATCAACATAATCAATCTAACGGTGAAATTGATTAGTAGTAATATTGGTAGTAACATTAATTGGTTGTTATAATATCCTATCTCAAAATTAAATTGAAAAAAAAAATTAAATTTTAAGATAAATGTATTTTTGTATTTTTACATCATATTTCAAGGGTGGGCACTTGCCCCCTTCTCTTGCATGTGGATCCGCCTATGCCCTTGTTTGCATGCTTAAAGGATCCAACCATCTACCAACTATGCCAGACTTTGGTGAAGGCATGCCTTTTTTAATAATATTATTTGCATGCCTTTCACCAAGAATAAAGACTATCTTTTCGTCGCAGAATAAAAACCACCAAAATTTTAAATTCTTGAATTAGTTAGTCCACTGAGTCGGTGTCTTATTTTACTAAACCAACTTTCTGAGTTTGTGACTTGTCCTGCTAAGTTAATCCTCTGAAATTGTGTCTCGTCCATTCGACTCAATCCCTTTAGAATAATTAGAGATTTAGCGGTGATAAAACGGTTCCGACCTATCTCGTCAGTCTATTTAATCCAACCCAATGAGTCCTGTATAAAGGCAGGTTAAAGAGAGACAATTCGTTGATCAGTTTTTTTTATTTTTTTATGTGGGGGAGCAAATATGTTTCATTTATAATGCCAAATTTTTTTATAATCAAGATTTTTATCCTAGTATTTCCATATAAAAGATGGAGAAAAAAACATTTCATTTATGAAGAATGTTATCTGGGTATGAAGGCAAAAATGAGTGTTTTTTTTTTTTTTTTGCAAAGAGAAAATAAGACATACTAACATTCATTTTTTATTTTTTATAATAGACATACTAACATTCATTAATTGCTCTTCTTATAGCTCAGCTGACGCATGGGAGCTAATTAAGCAGGTGGGGTGAGAGGATGTGTTCGAATCTCCCCGGTATTACCTTTGGGAGGGGTCCAGGTCCTTAATCCTGGACCCGCCCTGAATCAGATTAGTTGCGAAGCAATAAACCGTTAGAATATTTCCAAAAAAAAAAAAATTGAGTTTTGAGTCTTTTGACATACATTTAGGGTTGAAATAAAAAAAAAAAATAAGTTGGAGTGTGATTCGAATTAAATATTATGATATAACTTATAAATAAGATTTATTTTTAAATTTTTTTATTACTATTTAAATCAGTTATCTCCCATGTATAAAAAAACGCAGTTATCTCATTATCTATTATATAGGGCTGACAATATGGGCCAGCCCGTCCAGGCCCGCCCCGCCCCGTTACTGGCCCGCCCAAAATGGGATGGCCCGCCCCGACCCGTTTTGACAAAATGGGTTGAATTGAGCAATCTGGCCCGTTTTATGGGTGGGTTGGCGAGTTACGGGCCAGCCCGCCTAAAATAAAAATAAAAAATATATAAAAATAAAATATAAAAAATTAAATTCTGCATAAAACACATAAAAAATCTGCATAAAAGCATACAAAAATATGCATAAAATTTTAATGTGCTTATGAAACCAAGAAGATCAGTGTTTAATAATCTACATATAAATATGCAACTTTCAATCCAAAAATAATAATAAAAAATAAAATCATATCAAGGTAAAACATGGTAACAAAACAAGTAACAAAGTGTTGTATGAGCAGTCCACAACAATTCGAAAAAGCCACTTGCATGCAGAGAAATCTAAGGCACGGAGCTACATAATAAGTAGGTAGCCTAAAAAAGAAAAAAAAAAGGCTTGGCGGGCCGAGCCCGGCGGGCTGACGGGTTTGGCGAGCTGGTGGATTGAAAAACTCAACCCAGCCCGCCCTGATTAGCGGGCGGGGCGGGCCAGCCCGGCGGGCTCAGCCCATTTTGCCAGCCCTACTATTATAAAATGGGACATGTTAATATTTTCAAATCATTTTTAAAAAGTAGGCCAACCCGCTTGACCATGTCACTCCATGCTATAGTACTTCATGCCAGGTTTTCGGCACTCTATTTTGGGGAAATATTTATTGTATTACCAATTACCATCGCACCCTTGCTATGACGAGCCAACAAAATCGAGGAATAACTGTGATGTTTGTATGAAGTGTTGGAAATTCGGTTTCCTCATCTCAGTTAAGAAGTTTTTTTGCAGAACAGTCAACAAGATCCTGAATCTCGGATCTCGACAATTTTATCTTGGTCTGAACTTCACCAGGTCGGGCAGCACAGTTGAAAAACGAAAATATAAAGAGGAGAGAGAGAAAGAGAACACAAATAGATTTTAAGGTGGAAAAATTTTCTCTAATGAAGAAGTAAAAACCCACGGGACCTATTACAGTTCCAATATCCACTATGAAAATAATAGATACAAATAATCAAAATACACAAATGTGATGGTTAACACAACATCTCCAACAATGGTAATAATCAAACATCTCTATAGATATTTAACTCAAATTCTCTCTAAAGATCTCTCAAATACAAAGCTTAAAGTTTTGCTCACAAATCTCACTTATTTTTCTCTCAAGTCTAACCAGGTGAAATCTAGGGTTAGGATTTTTAGGAAACCCTCAATGGCTTGGGATTAGCATTGAAGGAGGAAGCCCGACATAAAAGAGAGACAAAAATATATATTTTTTGTCCAAATATCACCTCTTGAATGGCACTCGATGCTATTATGCCAGGAGTTGGAACCTAAGCTCAAGATCACTCGATGTGTCTTCCTCTGTCGAGTAACCCTCTAAGACATTCTACTCTTTCTCCAATTTCGAAATTCCTCCCTCTTAGATCTATCACAATTTTGTAGAAACATTTTTACTACTCTTGAGTAGTAGGTATTACTTTCACTAAAAATGAAATTACAAAATATGTATTTTTTAGAATACTTAGATATAATAGTAGAGTTAAAAAATTTCCCACTCTTTAAAAAACGTGTTAGTACAACTGTTATATTTTTATTGGTCGGATGTTCATTAGGAGTACATTAAATATTTCCCATATATATGTTGGCATCCTGGACAGTAGCAAAATTATTTCCACAAAATGATATTAATATTAAGAGGTAAGATCATTTTACACCGGTATAAGAATTATAAGTTTTACACTAAATCTTAACCATTAATTCTCTGCATCTAATAGTTGAGATTTATTAGCTAGGTCTCACTCATTAATTAATTTTTAATTCCCAATAAATCTCAACCACTAGATGCACGGAAATCAACGGTTAAGATTTGATGTAAGATTTTTTTTACACCGATGTACGTTGATCCTATCCCTAATATTAATATTCTAATAAAAAAATTAAATATAAAATAAACAACGATTGGACAGTGGACACTAGGTGGGTAAATTATTTTATAAATGAAAAGATTATTAAACCAATTGATTTATTAGGAGTATTTAAACTTCTTTATATATTGTGCACAAATTTTCTTTTGAATTACGTCATCCCACAAAAAAAAAAAAAAAAAAAAAAAAAACTTTTTCACTAAAGTGTTTGGTTGATCTTCTCTTTATATATTTGTGGTATGAAGTGCAAGACTTTTCTCTTCTTATCTTTAAAACCTAGTATCCAATTACAGCCAAAGAAAACTTCAAAACTGATAATATACAAAACACAGGAAAAGTAACTGCATGGTTGGCTTCAATTATGGCAAGGCACAGTGAAAATTGAAAGCAGTAACTCAACAGTTAATTAACACTTTTTTTAATATATACAATTGTCTTGTATAGGTGTACTGTGCCATATGTCATATGGCACTTTGAACTTTGAAGTCATAATCATAGCCTTCTACGGTTGTTTTCAGGATCTAACAATGAGCACGTAATGTGTAATATCAACCATGAAACTAACATTGATCGAATTTTGACAATGAATTAGCTCTTAGTGGAAGACAGAAATGTGGCCACAAGAATGCATGTTGGAGTGTCCATCAACTTTCTTTTCTGTTAGGTCAATTCTATACTTATCACACTTTTTTCACTTTTTTTTTTCTATTTAATTATTATCAACATGTATCCAAAACGTCATATTCATTCTTTTGGGCAGGGAATTAATTAAAATAGATTAGAAAGTACTGTTAAAGAAGTTTCATGGTATTTGCAGCAAGGAATATATATAGCTGATTACTGGCTGCTACTAACTGCAAGGGGTGAGAATGTCTAAGGCCTTATAAAAGTTACATTAGTTGCACATACAACCAATGTGAGATTATATATCTCAAAACGCTAGGTGAGAAAATTATTGAAAGTCAATGTCATTTATATGGTTAGCTGTTGTTAATTCACATATTTTTATTTCTCAAACTTCTCATGTCTAAGAGGAAATGTAAGGTTAAATAATCCAGTGGAGTTTGACGTGGATCTTCTGGTATATGCATTCCAAGAATGTGACACAAATTACTAAAACATCTTCGATTCCAAATAAAATGGAATTTTTGGTCACGAAGCAAAGTCTTATATACTCTTCTTCCACAAAATTACCATTTATTATTTAATTTCTATATAACTGACCGCAAGTCATTTGTATCATAGCACAAAAATAATATATCCATAACCCAAAAATTATTGGTATAGTGGCATTTCAGTTAAACCTCAAGCAATGGCGTACGCTTTATGATAGGGGGGAAAATAAATATTAAAGTTACAAATGTTATTAAGATTAATAGAAGAGGTTAATTATTACAAGAATTTTTTAGGGAGAGGTATGTTATTATTACAAAAATATCATTTTATGCAATGTTGATATATATAAAAAACCATTAATGTAGCCTTACTCAACAACTTAAATTTTTGGATTGAATTGATTCTTTACATGGTATCAGAGCCTCGGTGTACAGAGTTCGATCCTCACCGTCCTCATTTTCTTTCTAGTGGAATGGGCTTTCATATGAGGGGGCGTGTTAAGATATATAAAATCATTGATATAGCCTCGGGCGACTGCCAAACGCCCCTCCCTTGGGTCCGCCATTGATCCCAAGATTTGACTTGTCCAAAAAATAATGAGTTTGATTTTAAAAAGTCGCCTCCTACAAAAGATAAGAATGATCAAACCCGAAACCAAATTATTCGGATAGTTTCGAATATGGTTGGTTTCTTAAAAATAGTTTATGCCTATGTCTATTATTCTACAAGTTTTGGTATATGGGTTTATCATCTATCATTTAACATGACCACAAAAAATTTCCTACACACATAACATTTTGTGGGGCCCGCAGCAAAAAAAAAAACTCTGACACTCAAAACGAATATCTATAACATAACACAATCACTTTTCCTACGACATAACTCTTATAAAACGCTTGCTATATTCATTTACGAATCAAGAGCCAAATCTGATTTTGGATATTAAATTTAGACAACTAAGTGGCAGCTGAAATGGAAGGTCAAACTATACACAAAAATCATCCTAATCTTTTTACTTTTGACAAAGACACCAAGGTTGCACTAATTGGCACTAGTACACAACACATAAATCTCTTCCAGCTGGAGAAGTGGAAAAAGCTGTGACTGATGATGAATATTATTTCCGTGTTTCTATGCCATCTGGTTGAGGGAACATGAAAGTTATTAATGACTTTGGGGACTTTTATTCATTCTGCCATTAAGGATATGAAATTTGTGTCAAAAGAAGAGTAAGGTGGGGTACATATAAGAGTGCCTGAAACGCTTGAAACTCTAATAGCACAAGTAAAGAGAGCTTTCTTCAAGGCTCTAAAGCCTTCAAAAGGACGGAAAACAGCAATTAATTTGGAATGATACCCCATTAAATTCAGATGTAACACTTTGTGGTCCTGTGGCTTTTTCCCAACCATTGTATTTTACTAAAAATGTAGAACTATTGTATGATGGTGAGAGACAAATAAAAACAAAAAAGTGTTATTTTGCTAGTTCCTTTGCGAAAAAAAATGGGATTAATCATCGTTTCTTTGCTTTTTATTCCAAATCTTCCTGCTTTTTGCTTTATGGAACTTATATGGAGCTAGCTAGCTTCTTGAGCAGGTGCAATTATTGCTTTAATTTAAAAAACAAAAAAACAAAAAAAAAAAAACATAATGGAATAAAGGGCAGAAAAATTTACACTTGGAAAGATACTTCCACTTGTTATGATAAATTATGGATGATTAAGAAAACCACACTTGAGAAAACGGGTGTTCTAAATGTGGGGTTATTTTCCCTTACCTGACTTATGGACAAAATTTATGAATAAGCAAAGCACTACTTGCTTGCTCATAATGTCATTATTTTTCATAGGTTCGTTACCCTTGGTTACGATGTTCCAACTAAATTAGGCTGCCTAATTAGCGCCTATTTCTTAAATGGGTGAAGGATCTCTCAAGTTATTAGAGATAAAGTTATCTTCGGTGAGCCCAAAACGACGTCGTTTTGGGACGGAAATCAAGATGTTTTTGTAATTCTAATATATTGCAGGGTTATATTAGTCTTTATCATTATAATTTTTTAATCTTATAATTCAAAACGACGTGTTTTGAGCTAATGAAGATAACTGTATCTCCCGTGACCGGAGATAACTACCCATCTCCAGTTAGTTTCTTAAATACATACGTAACAGTTCCTTTTTAGATCCTTCCGTTGAAGATTGCCTTTTGGCGTGAGATTTTGCAAATAAATAAACAAATGACAAAAAAACAGAAGTCGAGAACACTTTGGATTGCCACTGCAGGGAGGGACAGCACTATAACAAATCTGAGTATTATCTACCCTAATTATTTTGGAATATAGTTAATATCAGTGAGCACACAAAAAAATAAATAATAATAATCAGTGCATGTTGGTAATAAATATCAAATGTCAAATTTATTATTTGAAAATAACATAGATGGTGAAGATAATATCAATTATTTATCTTCACCGTCTATGTTCTAAAATTTTTTAGTAAAAGTGATGATTTTTTTTTTTTTTGTTATTGTTGGGAAATTTAATTTTTATGTCATTAAAGTAATATTTAATTTAAAGGATAAAAGGAGTTAAAATCATCAAACATGCTCATTCAAATTTGAGTTAGAAAAAAGAATCATTTAATCTTTTTCTTTTGGTAAGTAATCTTTTTCTTAATAGCATTGGGGAGGTGTTTAGTCTAACTCCTTTTATCCTCATTCAGATCACTGAGTTGTTCTATTTGTTACACTAGACACCCTCCCCAATCATTGAACATGCTCATTAAGTACTTTCTGGTGGATAAGTTGTTATTCCTCTTTTCCTCGTGACACAGGTTTTAAGGTGCACATTCCATTGATAATATTTAAATTTTCTTATAATTATGGGGATGTTTTGTTTTTTGGACGATATATATCATTATAATTACTTAATGATTACTGCTGACAATTAAAAAAAAAAAATGAGTGATAAATATTTATATGATAGTCACCTAATGGCTAGCTATTAGTCAATCATATATGAGTAATGCCTGTTGACGACAAATACTAGACTACTAAACCACAGTAATAATCATTTATAGAAATAGTCATCCACTAATTGTAAATGACCAATCAAATAATTGATAGCTGTTGGTAATAAATATCAAATGCCAAATTTATTATTTGAAAATGAAAAGGCACTTTGAATTTTTTTAATTTTTTTAATTTGATTTTTTTTTTAACTTTTTCAATATTAAAAAATGGGTTAAACAATCTTAAAAAGAAATTTGAAAAACAAAAATTAAGGAATATAAAAAAAAAAGATTTAAGAACTGATCACTGGTGCGTATCTATTTGATTCTAGATTTATTGTCTATGCTTGAACAAAAGGGAGAATGAAGGAATTAAATTCTTAGCAAGACAAAGTGCGGTACAATAGAGAGAGATAGAGATGAATGTGGAAAAAAAATTACAGAAAGAGATGCAGATCATTAAGATCCCATTGAATAGGTAATATTAACTATAAGGTGAAATTAGATAGTCTTTCATTCTAATTAAAAAATTAAAAACTATTCTCCTTAATACACTTTGAAAAATGAATATTACTCTTTAATGGTATTTAACATTAACTTTTCTGTTTTAGTAGGAATCAATTATTAAGATGAGAGTGAAGAATTAGGAATAAAAATCCTTATTTTTTTAGAGAGAATAGATCACGTTTTATTTTTTATTTTTTTGAAATAATGAAAAATGAGATTTGATTTAAGTGAGATGAGTTTCTCCTCATCTGCTTGTGCATGCAAAAATTTGTCCCTCAACCTTTTCTCCTATTTTTATGAATTGTTAGATCCCCCATAAATTTTTGTTTTAGCGGTAGGGCCATAAGTTTCTCCTGTAACGGAGTAAATATAAGATTTTAATGTTTCTAAATTGAATGTAGATAAGTTATTTACATTCGTTTCCAAAATGACGTCGTTTTGGATTGAAAAATTAAAAAATTATATTGAAAAAGATTATTATAACTCTGAAATAAATTATAATTACAAAAGTACCTTGATTTCCGCCTCAAAACAACGTCGTTTTGGGCTCACTGTAGATAAGTTATCTACGTTCACTTTAGAAAAAGCAAAAATAAAAAAAAAACCCTTAATTTAATTTGTAAATCAAATTTTGTTTTTAGAATGTTAAAAAGTAGTAAATAACTTAATTTGTAAATATTGTGGATTTCGTTACTTTTAAATTTGGAAATCTTATTCGACGAGATATATTAGGATTTTATTTGATTTCAAATAAATAGACTTTTATCTTTGCTAACTTTAAAAGTACATGGGGATTAAAAAATCTCGTAAAACGTAAAATCGTAATGTAAATAAATTATAAAAAATCGTGAAAACGTAAAAACGTTTGGAATATTAATAAAATCGTTTTGGTGCAAAAAAAAAATCGTAAAAACGTAAAATCGTAATGATAAGTCGAGATTTTAACAACAATGCTTGTAATGATAAAAAAAAAGTGAAATAATAATTAAATCAAATGAATTTCATTTTTAATGATTCTAAATATAAAATTAATTTTTAATAAAATTATGTTTCATGTTTTTAATGAGTTCCAAACATAAAAATATTTGATGTCAAGTTCATCCATTTTGAATTTTAATTAATTCCAGACAGAAGGAATACGAGAATAAATCAGGTCGAATTCAACGCTTTTAGTTTTTGTCATATTTGGTGCAAACAACCTCTTCAATGGACTTTATAGTTCTTTTTAAATGCGATGGACTTGAAATCTTAGGCTGGCTTCTCATGGAGCGTAGGCTACGGGCCTCAATATGGCCTAATGGAGGCCCAAACTAATTGAACCTTCACAGTCGACACGAGGGTTGAAATTCAGAAATAAAGCCCACGAGCCGCAAGAAGATGAATTTGGACAATGGCATTGCCATCTTCATCGAAAATATCTAAGGGGGTTTGATTATTTATTTATTTTTAATTTATATGTTTTCATTATTGATTTTAAAATATTATTTTGTTTTCATTATGTATTTTGTTTCCATCATTTGTGAAATAAATTATGAAGACATGGAATGTTGTTTTCAAATTTCTTTCAAGGAATTTAAAAAAAAAAAGAATCAAAAGAAAAATAATGTACCAATTTTGTAATCAAAAAAAAAAAATATGAACTTGAAAAAGAAAAAAACAAGTACCTCATATTTTTAACATCCCCGTAAGACGATTTTAAGATACTAAATAAGCGTCAAATCTATTACACGTTCATTCAAGGATGTTTTATCACCTTAATAATGTTGGGTTTTGCTTTTTTACCAAAAACCTTTTAGACTTTAATTTATGAGAAGAATCAGAGAATCTTAGGGTTATATAAACAAGTGAAACCCTACGTGACCATACATTTCTCTCTTTTCCCCTGCTTAATAGTTTGAATATGGTAGAAGTAGAGGCAATTTACGAGGAAATTTAATGGTGGTCATTCTCTAAAGGGAGAAGCATAGGCAAGGAGTCACAATACCGAACAAAGGGTACTTTGCCTCTCTGTGTTGCAAGAGGTACATTGTTTTGTGTGTCAAAATACCATGATGATTTGTTAGTATTCCAAACCTCAATGTTCTGTTACTCTTCCACCAATCCAATTTTTCCTACAATTGGTATAGAGATAGATTCTAGGTTTTAGTGTGAATCTAGTTCTTTGATTTTTATTCATGTAATTAGTTTGCTTAATGATATATAACAATTAGGATTCTATGTTTAACCACATGAGTTGCATGTTTTTCTTTTATAATTTTTTTCATAAAAATTGATGCTTTAATTTAGTTTTTGGCTTTAATCTATGATAGAGATTTGTGTGTAATTTTTTAGGATTGTAACAAGGGGGTTAATCCCTTAGGATTAGGTTTTCTCCTTGATTTTATTTTACTTTGCGTTTCTTCTTCATTATATTATAAAATTATAATGAAAAGAAGACCAAAAAGAAGCCAAAAGGATCGATACCCGCAATTGAAGGAATGTGTTTGCGATTGATCATTGACTGGTTGGAGAAACCAACACCACAACATGAAAGGTCATGGAAAGACAAGTGGAAGAGGCACCAAAACCACCAGAATAGCCATTAGACGTGCCTCCACGCACAACTACAAGCGATTGCACATCAGGCTCATACGCCTTCAGAGGAGCAGCTCATGAGGGTGAGCGGAAAGCTATCTCCAATTGTTCTAGTAGCGGTGTGATCCTCTCTCCATGGAGATTCCAACCATATATTGGACGGTCTTGAGGTGGCACAACACACATGACGGGTAAGGTTACCAGGAAAGGGGTTAGGGTTTCTTACTAGGTTTTAGTATTTCAGGCCTGTAAGCCCATGGTTACCAAAATGACTTAAGTCAAAGCCTTGCGCACCCAAAAGAATGAGAAAATAGATACACAAGTCATAAAATAATTTAGCCATAGCTTTCAATTTTCTATTTTTATCTATTTATTGCTTTATTTTTATGAATGGATAAATTATATGGTTTGATAACATACTTCATGTGATAACATGTGTTCAATTGGGTTGAACCGGAAATGTCCAGCTGATGGAAGTTGGTGTTTCTATCTATGGAGGGGTAGTAAAGGCATCAAATAATGTGAATTAAAACCTCGAGCCAAGTATCTGATGGAAACAATCAACAGTGTGTGTGCTTGTGTGTGTGTGTATACACATAAGGAAATGTGAGAATGTCATCGACTACTATGGAGAATTGGTGCTCAAAGTATGCATGTATCTCTCCCATAACACCATATCAGCCTTTTATAGAGGTCTGGAGGCATTTGAGAGTGTGTGAGGTGATCTAGAGTTGAAATCTCATATGTGGTGATCATGGATGGTGTAGTTGTGACAGAAAGATCTTTGGGAGAAACCACAACGCTGGATAGTAGGATGTGGCAGGTATCTAGGCTAAGGCAAGTTCCACCTATAGACAGGGGTGGCCTCCCTCAGAGCTAGGTGCCCAGTTCTCAAGTCTCTAGAAGGGCTTCCAATCCAAGAACTCTTCCCAAAACAACATGTCACATAAAATATGTGTTTTATTGATGCATAACTTTTTTTTTTAAACATATGTATAACTTGATGATTACATGTGCATAATGACTATTATGTTTTGCCAACTAGTATGATGATATTTATTGTGACAATTATTGAGTTACTCTAAAAAATAATTAAAATTATTATGATTTTAAAAATTTAGATTAATAATAGAGTTAATTTTTTCTGATCATTAAAATCCAAACAAATAATCAAAAAATATTTCCAAAGAGAATTGTTTCATAATTTTTTGGGAGTAAATTGTGGATCCATTAAAATAATCATGTGTAAACACTCACTGTCTATCATGGTCATATGTCATACAAGTTACCTATCATGATTGTGTATTGTTGCATATGCTGCCTATCATGACCTAATTTTAGATTGGACTTTATGGTCGGTTTGGTATAAGGATGAATTTTAGAATTTTAAGGAACTCACATTAGGAATTCAAGTTACCCACGTTTGGAACAAGGATTCTTAAAATTTTCCTGGAAAAATGAGATTCCTGAAAATCAAAATTGTGAATAAGAATCCCATGAAATAATACTACCATATGGGTGGTATTCTTGAATTCCCACCTGGTGGAAAAATTTTACATAATTTATAGGACATAAATAATCATGATTTAATATATTCATGACTAAAATACCATCTCTTGTTAAAGTCATAGTTATGATACTTTGCTTCACAAAATTATGAGTTCCTCTCTTCCCTTTCACGACGTCGCATATTGACCATATTGTGGCATATCAGTTTTTTTCTCTCAATAATTCATTAAATATTAGTTTTGTAAAATTAGTCCACATTCCCAAGAATAATTGACAATCAACCAAATATAGAATCAGAAAACATGAGCTAACATTCATGGGAATATTTTGGCATTCATAACAGCTTTTTAGTAACATTCATAGAAAATTTATCTTCCCAACATATTCCCAGGAATCATGATTCCCAAGAACAAAAAATTTCTCCTTTATGAAACGCCCCCTTAATGGTTTCAAATTTGAATGGGTGAAGAGTCAAATGATTTGAAAATTCCTCACGGGGGTTGAATCGAGATAATTTTGAATCAGAGTTCTAGATTTTTGTTCATCCCTTGCTGTAATAATATCTCGAGGTTTGCAACGATAACTTGGTATATCTACTATACGACCATTGACAAAAACATGTCCATGGTTAACTAATTGACGGGTTATGAGTGTAGTGTTGCACGTTTATCGGCTCCGCTTATTTAGATGACTTTAAAATTAAACAAAATGCAAAATTATTGAAAATTGAAAATTCTTTTTAAAAAATACTGAATGGGTAAAGTTTTTAAATTAAGTAATTGATTTTAAATATATGGGCTCCATTATGGGTCCATTAATAAAATAGCAATGTTTTGTTTGTCAACAGATTAAAACCTCTACTTCCCGCCCTTTTGGCTTACTCCAACCAATTTTTATTCCCACACAGGTTTGGGAGGATGTAGCTGTTGGGACAAAAATTCGTTCCCATTTAAGTCCATTTTGTTGATAAAAATTCATCTATTTTGTTACCTGCTATTCATTTTTTTGTTATTAAAAGACGTTCCCAAACCATGAGAACAAAAATACCAGAAGGGAACGAATGTTGATATAATCACTGACAAAGGAAGGAAAAGGGGAACATATTGATTTATTTCTACACCTACTCCACTAACCTCTCCTCTGACCCTTTTTGCATGAAAAGTCTGAAAAGAAGCTTCTAAAAGCAGAGAGAGTATAGCAATCAAGCAGTAAGAAGCGTGTACAGCAGACAAGGAAGGATGCTTATTGGTCTAAAGAAAGGAAAAGCATGTGAGTTTCATAATAAAAAGGGAAAATTCAACCCTAAGTTGTCTATTCAAGCAACTTGCTTCATCTGTCAGAGCAATAGTCCACCGCCTCTCCATACCAACTCGGGACAGATGATGAAGAACCACAAGATTGCCATCACCTTCCTTAACCTATAAATAGTAGAGTTCCAGACGAAGAAAATTATCGAATTCCTTAAAAAGAGATCATAGACTTTATAGTTTAAAGTTTCTGTTTTATAACTTGTATAGTTTTAACAATAGCTAAGTGACAACAACCTTTCCCCCATTCTCCATCACCATTTGAGACTCCTCACGAGAAGATTTCCATATTTCTCCATTTTATTTCATATTGTTGTAAGAACTGGTGTTTATTAATATGCGTCTATTATTTATTAATATGAGATTTCAGATTGAAATAACTATATTTATGTTTTCAGCCATGGGCTAAGTTATTTTGAAATGAAAAAACTGTGAAGTTCATAAAGAACTATGTTCAAAACTCTTGCACTGAACCTTTTGTATTTCTATGATTCAAATAATTTTAATTCTTTGGGTATCAATGGAAATTGAACGCAAACTAAGAAAGGAACTCCCTTAAGGGAGGGATTTCATGCAACTTAATCTTAAGAGAAAGGTATGATTGTGGAAGCAATCTTACTGGTTGTCTTAGGAATAAGAGACCACCTCGTTCCCTAAAGGTTCTGAAATTAGTAATTGTTGGAGTCAAGGGAGCCATAAGAATATGAAAACTTGTAAGCCATTTAATCCATGAGCTGAGGAATCAGAGTTGGCAGTGAAAAGACTTGAACAAATTCAGAAGGGTTAAGTCTTGAGTTGAGAATATAGCTATTTAAGAATGGAACAGTGGATCTGTTCCTTGTGTTAAAAACTATTTTTGTTAACCATCTCACCTTGTTGTCTCTTATTTATTGTTAGTTTTAAATTCTGTAGTTAATATTCTGTTGTCATAACACCAAACCTCTGATGATTTTGTCGTTCCTCCTGAAATGATAAAGGATTTAATATATAATGACGCAAGTAGTTATTTAGAGTCAATATGAACCTACTATCTTAAAGGATCATCCTTAAGATACTAAGGAACGAAAGGCCAAACAGTTCAAAATAGTTCTTTTATTCATTTCAAATTCTTTTAGATTAGTTCAAAATATTATTTAGAGTTACTATACTCATGGAAAAGATAAATTAGGCACTAACAATCTCACTCATTACTTGATGCGTGCAGTTGCGCGACTGAGTCAATATCTTGAGAACGAATGTGTTTTCTCTTGATAGACTAACTAAGGGAACATCCTTCAAAGCACCTAGCACCAACAGTAGCCATTGACTTTATCATAGGGCTACCTTTATTCCAAACTTATATAATGATTTTGGTGGTAGTCGATAGATTGTCTAAGGCAACACATTTTAGAATGTTACCAACACACTATACAGCAGTAAATGTGGATGACTTATTTTCTCGCATGGTTTGTTGTCTGCATGGGATGCTTAAAAACGTCATCTCAGACATAGATCCTATTTTTCTGAGCCATTTTTTGCAGGAGCTATTTTGTCTAAGTGGCATTAAGTTGAGAATATCTACTACTTATCACCCTCAAAGCGATGGACAAACAGAGGCGAAGAACTAAATTTTACAGCAGTATTTACAAGCTTATGTTCATGATCATCCTAAGTTGCGGGGGTGTTACTTGACTCTAGTCCACTCTGCTACTGAATTGACACCATTTCAGGTGGTTTTTGGTCGAGTTCCTCCATCAATTCCTCATTATGCTTCAGGTTCCGACAACTTGGAAGCTGTAAATACTGAATTAGAAGGTAGAGAAAAGGTTTTGGCTCGGTTAAAGCAGAAACTGATGAAAGCACAAAATGCTATGAAGCAATCAACAGATTAAAATTTCCTAGACGTTTCCATTAAGCTTGGGGAATTGGTTTTGGTCAAGCTCCGACCTTATAGACAACAATCAGTTGCTCAACATAGCTCTCACAAATTAGCCAAGAAGTTATATGGGCCTTTCAGAATTATCATATTTATTGGTGCAGTGGCCTTCGAATTGGAGTTACCCAAGGATTCAACAATACATCCAATGTTTCACTCTTCTTTCTTCAAACCATTTCATCCAAATTATGCTGACAGACCCTTGACTTTATTCCCGATGAGAGCTTTAATTCAGTGGTAAGGCTTATATCGCATCTTGGGAATATTTGGCTAACCTGTTGTGTGAATATCCAAATCTACACCTTGATGACAGGGTCTTTGTAAAAGGGGAAGGAGATGATAGACAACAGGACCCTTTGGAACAACAGCAAACTAATGAAGCCCAAGAAGAAGTAGCTAAGGAGGTCAGGAGCAAGAGCATCAGTTAGTGGATAATTATCCAAATCCAAAGACTAGGTGGCCCGGAAGAAACAAAGCCCAGCCAAAGTGAACGAGAGACTATGTGCTGACTAGGTAGCTTAGAGATGAAAAACTAGGAAGGTTGTTAGAGGAAAGATGGTGTGTGTAAGTCTGTTAGGAATATTTATTTGTGGTATGCACCGTATGTAGTTTTTTTATGCTATTATGTTGTGTGTGGTTGGTATTGTATAAAGACACTAGTTCTTTTTTAAAAAAAAAAGACACTAGTTTTTTGTTGAATGAAATACAAAAATATTACCCAATAACGAGTTGATTAAGAAGGGACCTCCCCTTTAAGAGAGGCTCTAATTTTACTTTTCCTCTTCTCTGTTATCATAATCGAAAGCAATTATATTTCTTGTAATTGGTCTCTTTATACTACTTATCAAATATTTTATTTCCATTGAAAGAGCACATGGTGCTATAAAAGTTCTTGTTATGTGTGTAAGGTACATGGAAGAATCAAACTCATTGTGTGAGTCTATATAGACAATCTTATCTTCAATTTGCAAAAGAATAATTTCTTGATTCAAAATGGCGACCTCTCGGTCACGTGACCGAAATTATATACTCAAATAAAGGAAATTAAAGTAATTGAAACATGAATTGATCCAATGCATCTAATATACTTAATACAAAAATTGTAGTTGATGTTACATGAATTTTTTGTATAAAAAAATATATTCTTTATAATTGAAAAAAAAAACAACGTATCACATTCTAAGAGATAAAAGTTACAACTCTTGTAATTCACCTCATTGTACAGTTGTACTATTTAATCAGTTATTTTCTTTATATATGAAACATGATGAGGGATATTTTTACTATCAAATTTTTCTATTACCAACTTATTACCTATATAATCACCATTGGATTAATATTTTCTCTTTTTTCAAAACCTTTTTTAACATTTTCTCTTTTTGATTCAATGATGATTAGATAGGTATTAAGTTAATAATAGAAAATTTTGGTAGTAAGAATATCCTCCGAGCAGTGTTATAAAACTTAGGTTATGGTTTAGGAATGTCTGAATAACTTATTTGCACATTTGATATGCTTTTGGAACTATTTTTTAGTTTGGAGTGATCAATTCTTCTTTAATATTTCTTTTTATTTTTTTAAGAGTTCTACGGATCCTAGGAAACTCATAGGGGTGGATCCGCAAAACTTGAAGCGAGTAATAAAAAAATTAAGGAGTTCCCAAAAAGGCAAAAAATAGTTGCAAATGCGTATTAAATACGTAAACAAATCATTCAAACAGATCAAATAACCGGAAAACATTTATTGTGTGGGTTTATAATAGTCAACCTTACCTTATATTTGTAAAAGAATGAATGATTGTACCCAAAAAAAAAAAGAATAAATAAATAATTCGACCATATATATCCTCCAAGTCACATGATGGATATTGTAGACTTAAACAGTTTTTTTTTTTCTTCCAGAATTGCATGTAGGAAATTAGGATATCAAAGACTTGAATAAAGAACTGTACCAAAAAAAAAAAAAAGACTTGAATAAAGAAAGAAAAAACAATGAGACAAGAATCAATCAAATGACGTTATTAATATTGTAGTTAATGTTAGTAACTTTTTTTATATAAAAAAAGATATTTATTATTTGTTTTAAAAAAAATAAAAAAATACCACATTGTGCAAGAATTCTTATATAAAACATGGGTCCGCTTTCACTGCAGTTACTTATCTGCAGTTAGTGGTGAAATTGGGCCGAGCTCACCTACGTCAAGTCAGACTTACTTAGTATATTTATGAAAATAGGCCGGACTTGGACTTTAGACAAATTTGTTTAATAAAAAGGTCGTAGACCCACTTTCACAAGGTCTGGCCTCTAAGACTACACGCTGACCTATATTGTACTATTTATTTTAAATAAAATAAAATAGAATAAGTATGTCTTGAAGAAAAAATAAAAGATATAAATTTAATCAATTGCAATTATTTATAACTTCATTATATTCGATCATATTTTAATAGAAATCTGACTTTATTTCTTATGTAGGAGGAACCAATATCTTTGCATGTTAGATTGTGTATATGAATATATTAAAAGATTTTTGTGAGAGGTTATACTTACTACAAACATCATTATGTGTTTGTTGGACTCATGTAGTTATTTTAATTTACATAGTATGGATTTGTTTATTGGATCTGATGAAATATATGTTATTTAGTTTGAACATTCTGCTTTAGAAAGTGATGACTTTATATGAGCTTTGTTGTGATTCATAATTTTGTTTGGACGTTGAAATTATGATTTTTGGTTTAGTAACAAAATTTGAGTATTTTGTAAAGTTGATTCATGATTTTGCTTGGAAGTTAAAAATTAACAGGCTAACGGGCTAGGCCGGACATTTGTTTTTTTATAAACGGGCCAAGCTAGGCTAAAAGGTAGACTCGTACTAAGCTTGGGTCAGGCCAAATTTTGGTGTAGGCTTGGGCTTTTCGGGACAAAGTTTTGCCCAGCCCAGCCCACTTTCACTCTTATCTGTAGTAAGCTCAATAAGACGTCATTTTAGGACAGAAATCATGATGTTTCTGTTATTTTAATTTATTTCAAGGTTATAATAGTCTTTATATTTATAATTTTTTAAGATTTCAATACCAAAACGACGTCGTTTTGAGAATAAATGTAAATAACTTATCTGCATTAACTGCATAAACATTTTTTCCATAAAATCATAAGATGTTGATTGAAAAAAAAACAGAAATAAGAGAATATGAAGTGTTTGGATTTTCTTGCATTATTCATACAATCATTATCCTGTGAGTTCTCTTGAATTTTGATGTTGTGGTTGTATTATGAATTTAATTTCTATTTGATTCCTATAACACGGATTGCACACGCATACGAAGGATTCAATTGTGTTTATTGGATGCAAATTTTCCATACCCCATTGTTGGGAATAAAGTCGCAAGTCACAACAACTCTTGGAAAATGGAATTTATCTCTTTGTGGTATTCATTCACCTATTTTTTTCCCCGTATATCAAATATAACTTCCTTTCAAAGGAGCATTGGTCTATAATAAAAGTCTTATCTCATGAGCTTGGTTATGTATTACCTTTCCTATTCATAAATAAATAGGATATTCTTACTATTAATTTTCTTTTACTATCACTTTAATTATTATTGAAATAGAAGAAAAATTAAATGGAGAGAGAAAAAAGAAAAATAACTTTAAATCCAATAATGATTAAAAATGATAATAAAAAATGAATAGGAAGATTAAAATTGATATAATTAAGGGTTTTATAAGAGTTATGTTGTAGGAAAAGTGATTGTGTTATGTTATAGAGATTCGTTTTGCGTGCCAGAGTTTTTTTTGTTGCTGTGAGCCCAACAAAATGTTGTGTGTAGGAAAGTTTTTGTGGTTATGTTAAATGATTCTAATTAAACCGCATTCATCATTCCATTTTCTCTCTTTTATTTATTGTGAGGGTGAGAAAATGTTCTTATATCATGTAACATTATACTCATTAACATTATACTCATTAAACCCTAAAAAGGTTGATAGTATAAATATCTCATCTCCTTCCTGAAAATGAGTAGGAAGATTAAAATTGATATAATTAAGGGTTTATAATGTTTGATTGTGCTTTTGATCATTTTACATGATTCTTTTAGTTTAATTTTGCCTTTTGTGAAGTACTCACAATATTTTGTCAGTGGCCTGTTGCAAAAAAATAAAAACCTTTGGCACCAAAAACGAATTTACTTATGTGATTTTGGACATTACACATAATATTTTGATTTTCCTTTTTTTATTTTTTGTTAAATTATTTAATATTATGAAATATACCTATATAATTAAAAATATTATTTAATATTAAGACCGCATGAGTAGCTTATGCAGAAAAAAGTGACGATGATTACTTGATTTACGCAGTAAAATCATAGAAGCCTTTTCACCAAAATAAAAAATAAAAATCATAGAAGCCTGGTAAGTTTCAAACCGTGAAAAAAGAAAAGAAAAAAGGACAGAAATAAAAGATCTTGCTAAAGTAACCTTCAAACTTTTAAGTTTCACTATTATTGGGGAAGCAAAGCATATTCACTTTTATCACATTGATTATCCATCACTGGATTTGGCTCTCATGGCCCTTTGCATCGCACAACCTGCATTTAAAACGCTACAAGAAACTAAAAGAGGACACGAGACACTTATTAACATGTAACAGGAAGGAACAAATCAGTTTCCCATAAAAATTGTGTAATGATGTTCGAGTTTGAAGCATTCTTTTGATGTCTGTTACGAACTGACGTTGTAGTTTTCCAAGTCTAAGCAAGCCCCAAAAGAAAAAGAAAAAAAATTAATCTTTTTTACATGAGAAAAAAATTCTCTTACACACACAATCAAAAAGGTGGATCCCATTTTTATTTTTTTTTATCTTTTTACTTTTTGTGGACCCCACCTATGTATGTGTGTGACATAAGAAAATTTTTTCGATGTAAAATGAGAAAATTAATAAAAAAAAAAGTAAAGAAAAGAAAACTGCCATTAGAAAAAGCCTCACAGTATCTCACCTGGGGGAAGCACGTGCTCCATGATAGACCCTGTCATGTGACCTTCTCTGCTCCGTGTTTCCCTTCATCTCTTTCTCTCTCTCTCTCAAACACACTTCATTCTCCTCTTTTCACACCTTTCGGTTTTGGCCTTTTTCATCATTTTCTCTCTCTTTCTTTTCTGTGTTTCCGCCGCTGCAACAAGCAACAGTTGCAGTGACTCAGTCACTTGCAACACGGGAAACCCCAACATTTACGGTTTTAAAACACTGAACCAACACTCTTCTGGTCCTGCTTCTGACCCTTCTCACGTTATATATAGTGGCTCTATAGAATCTAGTGTTGTACTCTTCATTCAACCTTCGTTTCTATGTAGACAACACACTTTATATATATACCATAACCATATTAATCATATCATAAATCATAACCATGGGTTGCTTACACTCCAAAACCACTCATCTCCACTCTCCTGAAGACCCTTCCACCGCCTTACCCGACTCCAAGAAACCCGATCCAGGTACCCTCTTCACTCTTGACCTTTTCTTTGGTACTTCTCTTCTTTTTCTTAGCCTTGTAATGAGCAACAACATGCTCTTGTGTTTCCCTTCTTGGATTTTGACCTTGTTTTGGGTTTGAAGTTGTGGGGGAAGTTTTCTCCAATGATGTTGTTGAGTAGAACTGTTTGTTTCTTTTTTCTTTTTTGGTTGGGTTTATTTGTTTTTTCTAGTTCTAAATGGGGTTGGTTCTTTTCCTCTTGTTTTATTATTGGTTTGAAAAAAGTTTTGCTTTTTAGTTTTTGTTTTGATTTGGTGTTTGGTTTTCTGGTTTTGAAGGGAATGGTGGGGATGATGTTGATCAAGAGTGTCAGGTTCCAGCATTTAAAGAGTACGGTCTGAATGAACTCCGAAAGGCCACAAATGGGTTCAGCACAGATTGCATTGTCTCTGAGAGTGGTGAGAAAGCTCCCAATATAGTCTACAGAGGGAGGTTTGAGAACAATCGGTTAGTTGCTGTTAAGCGGTTCTCCAAACAGTCTTGGCCTGATGCTCAGCAGTTCAGGGTGAGAGGATTAAACTACTCTTTTGCCCTCAATTTGGTTGCTGAATAATTGAAGGAAAAAGGAATAGGAGAATGACAAGTATCTAGAAATAAACTATAAATTGATATGGCTTCTCTTGTAGGTATTGTGGATTTTTGGGGTTTGACTGGTAGATATAGTTTTGGATTTCCTTTTAAATAAAAAAAAAAAACCACTCCCCGATATACTCGGCTAGCGAGTTACCCTTGCATAATTGCAAAGAGGCTGTTTCTTGGATTCGAACCCATGACCTTTCAGTCATGAAAGAACAGTTTTACCACTGTTCCGGTTCGCCCCCTTTTGAATTTCCTTTTAAATAAAAAAAAATGTTTTTCCTTTCATGTATTTTTTCAAATTTCATATAGTATGGGTTGTTCTATGCTTATATTGAGTATTTTATCTAGGAATGCTAGTTTTTGTTTATGGTTTTGATTGGTCAGGCAGAGGCAGCCGGAGTTGGGAAAGTGAGGCACAAGAGACTTGTGAATCTAATTGGTTGTTGTGCTGAAGAAGATGAAAGGCTCTTAGTAGCTGAATACATGCCAAATGATACTTTGTCCAAGCATCTCTTTCATTGTACTGATCGATATCCTCTTATTCAACTTTGTTTGCAGTCATTATAGCTCTTTAGTTCTAGTATTTTTACCCGCACTTGTCTTTCTCATTATTATCATTGGTTTTGGTGGTAAATCCTTGTTGCCTCCATTTCTTAAAAGGCAGAGCTGCCTGTCTTAAATTTTTACAATGTTTGTGATTCTGTTGCCGGAGGCATGAAAATCATATAATACGTAAGAAGTGCTAATAAGCTTTTGCTGAAAATATGATACATTTATTCTAGCTGTTGGTCGGATTAAGTTTGCACCGTTGGGATCTATAAGCCCACTATGTTCCCTTTAGGGGGAGATGGTTACTGTATGAGTGATACCTTTAGCACAGGTAGAGACCAAGCTAAGAGGTACTATTCCAAGTACAAAGCAAGCAATCAATATAGGGTTAGTGAATGAACAGGGAACTCAAGTAAATAGGCAGAATAACGATACATAAGATACCTTCAATGTGCCCAAGAGGGGACTATTTATAGGGGAAGGTTGTATGAGCCTTCGGTGAGTGCCGCAAAGGGTCAACCCTCCTTGGGATCCGTCTATGATGGCTGATGCCTTGGGGCGTGACAGGCGCTGCTGTGATAGCAGCGCTGCATCCCCTGCGTCTGGCGGTGTCAACGTATGACAAAAGGGGCAGTTCCCTCTTATGGCTCCTGGGGCGACTACCTTTTGGGGTTAGGGTCCCAAGGTGGGACATTTTGGTGATTCTCCTGGGAAGTGGTGCCATGTCGGGGATTGGGAAGGTCAATTGCCGGTAGGGCTGACGTAGGTGAGGAATAATGGTTGGGCTGGAGGCTTTGGGCCTCTGTGTTACTGGGGGCTTTGGGCCACTATGCTGCTGGGCCATCCAGAACAAAGTTATACAATTCAAAGTTGTGAGGTTATGTTTTGTTGGAGTTAAAATGGACACTTGGAAAATGAGAAAGTGCAGAATGGCAATGTTTTTGAACGTTAAAACATCTAGATATATTGTCAGTTTCCACCTGCCCATATTCACCCGAACCAAGTGTAGCCTAAGTGAAGAAGTCCATTTCTTGTACTAGGTTGACTTTATATGTGGGACTAAGGTATCTCTGTTCTTATCTGGTGTAGTAGTTATCTTAGTTGCAATCTACATTGCTTATTCCTAGTTATCCTCTATATGCTATAAATTACTAAAGACATTGGACATCATGCTGAATGACCATGCATTCTGGTTTTTGTTTCTTGTTCCGAGTTGTATCACCAACTACCTTTTATATTTATAGTTGAGTATAAAAAAAGATTTTGAATTGTGGAGATAATTAGTAGAAGAAGATTATCTGAGATAATGGTGGAGAATCAAGCACTAGAACATAGGATAATATATCATCCAAAAACAGAACGGAAAAAAAAGACAAGCTGATTAGTTAAGCAAAGCTGACCAGTATCTCTGCATATCCAACTAAGAAACCCCTCTGAAATAGGCATTAGCTGAACACCATCAAGAGGCAAAGAAGAACTTCACCCCAAAGCAGAGGTAGCATCAAAGAATAATCCGTTAAAATTCTGGTATTCCTCTCGAACTATTAACACTAAATAACTGCATAAATTGCAAATCATACATAATCTTTTCCTCTTTACTTTTCCCCAAAAACTCTAAATATGTCACAAAATGTATATAGGATTCATTCATTTATCATCTTTATAACTTATATTTCTATCTCCTTATTCCTTAATCCTGTTCTCTTTGAATATAACTTTTAATCTTTGTACCTAATAACATCTGTTTTACTTGTTAATGCTACTTTGATAATCAGTTTGCTTAATTTTTTAATTGATGAATTCTATGATTTAATGTCATAGGGGACAAGCAACCATTACCATGGGAAATGCGTGTTAGAGTTGCATACCATGTTGCCCAGGCGCTAGATCATTGTAGCATGGAAAACCGGAAAATATATCATGATCTGAATGCGTATAGGATTCTTTTTGATGAGGTATGATTATGAATCTATCATTATGAACTCAATGTTTGTCATGAAATGTAATCTGTGTAGATGCATTTTTCCTGTTTAGATATATCTGTCCTGTATTCTTTCTCTTATTCTGCACTTGGTTGTTTGAACTTGATACTTACATTGTCTTCTCCTGATCATTTATTCATTAGTAAATATCTATATTATGCTTTGAAATTGACTTGTAACTAATTTATTCACTTATGTCAGGATGGTGATCCCCGTTTATCAAGTTTTGGGCTTATGAAAAATAGTAGAGATGGGAAAAGCTACAGTACTAATTTAGCTTATACTCCACCTGAATTTTTGCGAACAGGTATAATACTTGCCAGTTGCCAACATGTGTTTTTCTGGATTACTGACATTGGTTGATGATTTTACCGTATGCTGCTTGTGGAATTCCCAATAGCGATGGTGAACATGGATTACATACATTTGATGACATGGGCTAATTATGTTCATATATTACTGAATGATATATGGTGGAGGGTTAGACCCGTGGTTATTCCTTCCTATGTTCCAGATGGTCCCTTTTTAGTCCTTTTCCCCTTCATTTCCCCCACTTCTTGTCCCTTTCTTTTTCACTTGTATTTATTTATACACACACACACATATATATTTATTATTATTTTTATTTTATTTTATTTTTTCTACAATTTTATATCTTTCATGTGGGTTCATCTATAATTTGGGATAAAGGTGATGTTGATGTTGATGATTACTGAATGATATAGCAGAATTTGGAATAGTATTGAGATATTATTATATTAAATAGGAAGTTTTTTTTCAATCTGTAATTTTCTCATTAACATGTTCTTTAGAGTCTAGAAAGAAAAAAATGGTTGTTGGATTCACTGGCTACAGTGTTTTGCCTGAGATTCCATTGTTGTGCCAACACTCTTATCAGAAGTCTTACTCAGTATTATTAAAGACAATATGGTACTTAACAACATCTGCAGGCAGGATAATCCCAGAGAGTGTGATCTACAGCTATGGAACTATTCTTCTGGATCTTCTGAGCGGCAAGCATATTCCTCCAAGCCATGTAGGTTGCCATTCTTTCAAAATCCCTTGAAGTTGTTCATATGCTAACAAGAAAGTTTTCTATTTTTTATCAAATTCATTTGGAAACTTTATCCACAGTTTGCGCATTGATGTAATGGTATACTTTATGCTTTATTCTGTTTTCTGGATGCCTTTAGTGTTTGATATGAATCGTATAATATGTCAAGAACATGCAAGTATTGCCTGGTTGTGATAGAGTATAAATTTTTTTTGCCCTGAACATGCTTGTAAAAAGTTATTATCTCTTTAGACTCTCTTGCATACTGCTGGATATTAAGGTTGCTTTCTAGTTGAATATCACAGTATAAAAATGAATGATTCATATAATTAGTATCTGTAATCCTTTGATACAGAGATTCCTATTCATGCTGCATGGTTAAATCACATGATGTTGAATATGCTATATCCAAGGGTATGAAAGTTGTCAGTAACATTGATTTTGTTCTTCAGGCTTTGGATCTAATTAGAGGGAAAAATGCATTGCTGTTGATGGACTCATCCCTAGAAGGGCAATTTTCAAATGATGATGCTACAAAGTTGGTTGAGCTTGCTTCAAAATGTCTTCAGTTTGAGGCCAGAGAACGACCTGATATTAAGTTTCTTCTTACTGCAGTTGCACCTCTTCAAAAACAGAAAGAGGTTTTTAGTTTTTGTTTTAGATTTCAATTTTGACCTTCAATGTTCATTTGCTGTCCTTTTTTCTCCATTTCAATTGTGTTCAACTTCATTTTCCAGTTTTCCTTTTGGTCGTAAATCCTCTTTCATCATGGAGAAATTTTTCCCTCTTTTTTTTTTGGTCTACAGGTAACATCTCATGTATTAATGGGTCTTACTAAAAACACAGCAGTGCTACCGACCATGCTTTCTCCACTTGGAAAGGCTTGTGCAAGGATGGATTTTACTGCTGTGCATGATATACTGTTAAAAACAGGTTATAAAGATGAAGAAGGTGCAGAAAATGAGGTATGTCAAAACACCACATTTTTGCCTGCAATGCTGGTTAAATCAGTTACTATGGAGAAACCAAAATACTTATTGGGATCATTTCGCTTAAGTATGCTGCATATAGCTGATTTTATTGTATCAGCTGGGATGCTTATTCATGGTATCTCATTCATTCACATTTAAGTTGTTCTTCTCTGTTTGGGGTTGGCTCATTGCCAATATATGCCATGGGATTCTAAGTTAGGTGAGTTTTTTGGTTATGTTTTTTATGTCGCATGCTGACTTCCATGACTTAGTTACTGACATGAATGCATATATAGGCACCAGATTGTAGTTGGATTGTTTCTGAACATGCTGCACTGTAGTTGCATTAATGGAAAGCGCACTGTCTCGGCAGTGCATTATTGTTTAAGTGTTGTAATTCTAAGCCACAAATAAGAGTATAAATGTAAAACTGACTTGCTAAGCTCTGGTTGTTTTGCCAACTGTTTTTGTGCGTGCTTTTGTCTATTAACTAAGAATGTAATTGCAGCTTTCATTCCAAGAGTGGACACAACAAGTGCAAGACATCTTGAATACAAAAAAGTTTGGGGATATTGCATTTAGAGACAAGGATTTCAAAAATGCAATTGAGTATTATTCCAAGGTAGATACACTGCTTCACTTTTTGTTAGGTTTTGGCTGCTTGGCTGTCTCAATGTGTTTATAATCTTATAAGGGAAGATACGTTTGGGACACCTTTGTAGTATTCTTGCAATGCATTACCAAAGCTGAGAAATGGAGAGAAAAGAAAAAAGAGAGGGAACAAATCTGCAGAGTTTGTTGAACCTCAACAGAAAAAGGAGAAAATTCTCCTTCCTAGATTTCCCCTTGAGTAAAGGGTTTTTCCTTTTACAACAGATTAATGCTCAATTTTCCAATGCTAACAATTCAGAATGACACTCCCACCCTTTGAGCTAGTATCTAATTTTATAACTATTTTGGGGTGGTGTATCCCAAGGTTCTTGTGTCATGGTATCAATCAATCTCTCTGCAAAAAGCAGGGGAAAGACTGCCTAGATATTCCCTTCCCCAGACACTCACGAAATGGGTATTTGAACTGGGTCGGCCGTTTTTCTTGGGTCCTATGACAATGCTAGGCCTCTATTTCCAATATAATATTTTCTACAACTTGTTTTAATACAAGGATCTTGTTGAAATATATAAAACTATTAATGTAGCCTCACCCAATAGCTTAAGCTTTTAGGTTGAATTGGTTCTTTACATGGTATCAAAGCCCCGTGTCCCGGGTTCGATTCTCGCCGTCTCCACTTTCTTTCAAGTGGAATTTCTTTGTTCGCACAGGTAGGTGGGCCTGTGCATTGTCCACCCTTCAAGCCCAGTGGGCTCTCGTGTGAGGGGGCGTGTTGAAATATATAAAACCATTAATGTAGCCTCACCCAATAGCTTAAGCTTTTGGGTTGAATTGGTTCTTTAAAGATCTTATACTTCATTATTCTTGAAGAAAAACATTGCATTTCTTAGCCCTTTTAATCAGAGTACTGAATCTGTACACCATAAGAACATTTTGCAAACAAAACTTGCTTCCAAATATGCTTATGCTTGGTTCATCCCAAAAGAAAAAAAAAAGTTTATACTTGTTTTATATTGTGTCCAGTTGATTATTCCTATTATTTCTATAAAGTTGAACATAGTCTGAATGTCCTTTATTTCTTTGCTCTAAACAGTTGGTGGTTATGATGTCTGTTCCTTCTGCCACTGTCTTTGCAAGGAGAGCCTTCTCCTACTTGATGAATGATCAAGCAGAACTTGCATTAAGGGACGCCATGCAGGCACAGGTATGCATACCTGATTGGCCAACTGCATTCTACCTGCAGGCTCTTGCTCTCTCAAAGCTGGGAATGGAAACTGATGCACAGGACATGCTTAATGATGGGGCTGCCTTTGAAGCAAAGAGGTAACAGCTGGCTGGGTTTAATTTCTAATTTGCAGCTCTTTGCTCACTAAACTAGCAGAGTGGCATCAGAAAATATGCTATTTTGCTATCATTTGTACTTGCTAGATTAGGAATGTGTAGGTTGCTAGTTTAGGGGGCAAGAAAAATAATTATGGTAAAAGATGTTTCTCAAGGAATATTATTACAGTGTAGATCTTCCCATACAAATGAGTCCTGTAGAATGAATTTTCTCTATATGAAAATAAGTTCATTTATGACATCAATCATGCCTTTAGATTAGTGGCCATCTACTTGGTAAAAAGTGGGTGTTCCTTCTCCCTCAACTCCAATCCCAAGTACACTAAAAAACCAAAAAAGTTCATTTTATCATATTGAACTAGGAATCACCGACGCTTCAAAAACTCTGACGTGTTGTGTCTGACACCTCCCAACACTCCAATGTGCGTTGTAGAAACAAAAAAAAAGGTTCAAAAGTTGCGTTGCATTTTTAATTCTAACTATTAGATTCAGTGGAATTAAATAAGCATAATATAAAAAAAAATGTAAATATTTGGTGAAATATCACGCTTCAATATCATTAATGGGCTATTATAAGTTTAATTTTGTGTTAAATTATTGAATAATATAAATTTAAAAAAGCCTTATTTAACATTTTGGGTGGGTTGAAATGGTTCTTTACACTCAACTCCAATCCCAAGTACACTAAAAATCAAAAAATGTACATTTTATCATATTGACTGTGTGGATCCTTTGTTCTCAAGGATTTTATCTCTATATAGCACTCGAAAACATGGATTCTTTTCAAATAGGCCATTAGTGATAACCACTTGCAGATGTAAAGCAGTTCTGTGCTTGAGCCTTGAGGTTCATAAGAGATGGGCATGAAAGTTATTTTAATCTTGGTCAACTTGTGCTAAAGCTGTTTTGTGCCTGAGTTCAATAACTATTTTCAAGTTTGTAACAAAGATGAAAACGTGTTGATAAGTCAAAGATGCCATTGTTTGACAACAGTTTTTGTTGAAATTTAGACATTGTTATGGCTAATGCTCCAAATTTACTCGGATATATGATTTTTACGTGTACAATAACTACACATTCAATTACATCTAGAACGTAGATGTAAGTGTTCTAATTTTGGACCTTGTTTGGTCAAACCGTCAAAGTCAAACACAACCATGTAGTTTTTATAAGGCTAGTTCTTCCACGAGATCTTAATTTTTTAATTGGAAACATTTTTGCATATGAATAGAAGTTTTTGTCTATATTTATAATCATTGTTTTGACAACGTAATTTATTAATTTCTTATTTTACTTTTGAAGATAAATGAAAAGATGATTATTGAAATGTACTTTTAGTGATAATAAACTATAAACTTTAGAAGAACCACTAGCTAAATATTAGTTTGATAGAATTGGCTTCATGTTCAAAAATTTTAGATCATAATAATTTAATAATTCAATTATTTCTTAATGAAAAATTATCAAAAATGAAAACATTATAATATTTGAATATATGTATAGAGTGAAAGGTTATACTTAGTACCTAATTTTCTTACTACTTGTTACTATTAAATCTTAACCATTGATTTCCGTCAATCTAACGGTTGTAATTTATAGGATCATATTTATTAATTAATCATTAATTTGTAATAAATTATAATCGTTAGATTGACGGAAATCAACGGTTAAAATTTGGTAATAATAAATAGTAAGAAAATTAGGTGATAAGTATAACATTTGTCATTTCCCACGTATATAATAATAATAATAATAATAATAATAATAATAATAATAATAATAAAAAAAATTGATAAAGCAAAAAGTCTGTCTAATAAGAAGAATTTGTTTGTATACCAAAAAAACAAAAAACAGAATTTGTTCCAATAATAGATGCACTTAAAAGTAATTTTAGCAATGTAACGTGTGCAATTACAGTATAAAAATAAATTAATTACTAAAAAAAATGTATAAAATCAAATTTTTTCAGGGAAACCTTAAAACTTGAGGTAATTTCCGAATCTTAATCGCATGCGATTCGTTTTTTAAAATCGTCGTTGGCAAAACCGTACTTTTGTTGGAATCTTCGAAGACGTGTTCTTAAATCTCATAAACCTCAAGGTACGAATACGATGATGTTCCCACACCCGATTTCTTTGTTACGACCCCAAAAATTCGTGTTTTAAACTGTTCGGAATCTAAATTTTTAAGGGATTTGTTTGTTGTCGCGGACAAATTCCGCAAATATTGTCGGAGATTTTATTTTATTTTTTTTGTCTTTTTTTTTTCTTGATTGGATTTCGTGTATGCTACCTCTGCGATTAAGGATAAAAAATTTACTCTTTTGGTGATTGATGAGCAACTAATTGCTAAAATCATTTGCAAGACGGAAAAATCAATGAGAACTTGAAAGAAAGAAAGATTTGTTGTTGATTTCTTACTTTCGATTTGGGGGTTCTTTAACCGTTGCATAGATCGATTCCAACCAGTGAGGTTGGTTCGGGTTCGATCATTTTTCCCTCTTATATTATATTTATTTATTTATTTATTTTTTTGACACGGATGAAATTCATATAGTTATGCTATTTACCAATTGGATAATCAAGCTTTAATTTCAATATATGGCTACTTCCTACATTTTTATTAAAATAAAAATAAAAATGGATGTGCTGCTAGGTATATATTAAGAGCAAAAGCTGATTATTGTTCATCTTCTTTTGTTTAATTGTTTTACATGTTGAGCTGTTTTTGCTTAACCAAACTGAAACATACGATTTTATATTAAGAGTGATAAGTTCAGTTCGGTTAGGAATTTTGTGTACTGCAACGAAATTAATTCTTCACAATCTACCACACACACAGAGGAAAGGTCAGCTTGATTCGTGTTTATACTTTGACAGAATCAGTACATCCCAGAAACAAAATCATAATGCTTAGTTGAAGAAATTCACAGTAATCATGTGTTCGATACTCCCAGTATCATCTTTGTGAGGGATTTAAAGCCTTAATTTTGGATCCGCTCCGCTTTGGACTAGTAGCAATAAATTGATTGGAATATCCAAAAAAAAGAAAAAGAAAAGCCCCAATGAGGTTTTTGGTTTAAGAAAACTTAGTTTAGTTATACAATAGGTGTGAAATGTGGATAAAAAAATAAAAAATTATGTGCTGCTGTAAACTAACTTCAGTAATTCCAGGAGGTTTCTCTGGTATCCTATTTTTTGTGAGGGTACTGGTACCTTATAATAATTAGTAGTTAATATTTGTCCAAGTGTACCACTTATTTGAAATATAAGTACATTTTTTTTTCTATTTATATTTTATTTAAATTGAACACCAGACTAAATATTGATCACTAATTACCAAAGGTATCAGTATTCTCACAAAAACAAAGGGTACCCAAGGAATCGCACAATAATTCTAAATATCAAAGTATTACAGTGCATGTTTGAATCTGTCCTTGCATGTGTGAATTTGAAGAAGCTGAACTGTTGGACATGGTTTAATTGATAGTTCTTTCTTTCTCTCTTATTTTTCTTTCTCTCTCTTGTCAGGTACAAAGGAAGTTAAACCTAATTGGTAGTATTTGGTACATGGACTTTAGAGCCTATTTGATACAAGACATTTGATAATAATGAATACCCTTAAATAGAGAAACAAAATGGACAGGAGTAAAAAGGACATTCATCTTTATGTCCGATACTGAAGGAATGGTAGAAGCTGAATGTGTAGTGGGTCTGTGTAGTTGGATGGGGAAGGTATAGTTACCACCATTTTAGGTTTACCACTCTAACTACTTGATTGGTTTTCGTTGGATTAATTTGAAATCAACGGTTGAAAAATGGGGAAAATTAATTGCCGTTAATTTCAAATTGATCCAATGATAACCAATCAAGTAGTAAGAGTGGTAAGCTTAAAATGGTGGTAAGTATAACCGACCCTACTTGGATAAAATTATAGTTCAATTGGTTTTGAGAAGGCGTAAATTACTGTTATGAGATTTCTAATAATGAGGAATAGAAGAAACATGGAAGGTTTTGTGCTGAACCATGTTTGATCTAAAGATTTTTACTTTTTGGTATGAATATATGCATTATTGTGCCTGGTTGAATGTCATGATTTCTGATTACAAAACATGTTGCTCTCTTAATTTTTCCTGCACAGCTAACCCTTTGGGCTTGGGTATCAATGCATACTAATCTTGATTGATTTCTCTTATCTGCTCATTCTTACAATGTTGATGTTTTAGTTTGCTAACATAATGAATTTCATTTACTCTATGAAGGCATTTATAGACATGTTTAAGACTTGAATGATCTCAGAGAGAATTTTGGGTTTGATTTGTAGGAAAAAGAAAAAACCATAAAGTTATATGGATAGCAAATCACCGAGTAAGAAGGAGTCAAAGGAGGTGGCACGTGAGTTGCTTATTGCTATCTCTAGCTTTTCACCGGATAAGATTCTGGATTCAAATTCTGTGTCCGAGAGCAAGAAATCAGATGGGGTTGCGATGCCAAACTGTGATAGGAATGACAAGTTTAGGTCTGAACTGATTTCAATTTCTTATGCTGAATCCCCTGATGTCAAAATCTGATCGATTTCAATGGAAGTCTAGGCTACAAGTATAATGGTCAAGTAATTCTGTGTAACTCTTGGGTTATTGTGTGGTTGAAATTTCTCTATGCCAATGTTGTGGCTTATTAGTATATATTTTATATTTTAGTTTTTCATTTCTGTTGCTGATGTGTATTAGTGGTTATGGCACATGTGCTATTTTTACGCACCATTATGTTATGACTCTTGTATATAACCACTTGTACTTTTTCTTCCTTTCAAGCTTAATGGAATATTCAGTTTTCATTCCTAATCTCTTTCTTTCTTTTCTGTGTAATAATAAGCTAATATGGTATCAGTGATCTCTTGTTAACCCTTGCCTTCTTCAATGGTCGTGGTAACAACACCAATCGTCCACCACCAGAGAACACCTCCTCTGGATCTTCATCTTATATGGATGACTTATCCAGTCCTTATTACCTACAAAATGGAGACCATTCTGGCTTAATTTTGGTCTCCCACTCTCTAACCGGTTCCAATTTTAGCTCTTGGCATCATGCCATGCTTCTTGCCCTAACAGCAAAGAATGAACTGGTATTTGTTGATGGTACTATTCTTCGTCCCCCTCCCAATGATTTACTCTTCCCTTCTTGGAATCGATGTAATTCCATGGTTATCTCATGGATATTGAACTCTGTTGCTAAAGACATTGTCGATAGTCTTCTTTATTTCTCTACTCGCTATGAAGTATGGAATGATTTGAAGACTCGGTATACACAGGCGAATGGTCCTCGAATTTTCCAGCTTAAACAACGCATTTCATCCTTGTGTCAAGGTTCTCTTGATGTCAATGGCTACTATACCGAGCTGAAGTCCCTTTGGGATGAACTATAGGACTACATTCCTCTCCCTTATTGCACTTGTGGTGCACTTCGTGAGATTGGCATTAGCAAGGAGCAAGATCATGTCCTTCAATTTCTCATTGGACTCAATGAATCTTTTTCATCTGTCCGTGCTCAGATCCTGTTGCTCGAACCATTACCATCGCTTGCCAAAGTCTTCTCCATGGTTCTACAAGAAGAGCGTCAACGTCAGCTCTCAGTGGCCTTGCCAACTCCGGTTGTTCCAGATACCCCTCTTCTTAATTCTGTTGCATCATCCCCACCGTCTATATCCACGGCGGCTGCTGTTCAACGCCTTTCAAAACTAATTTGCACTTTTTGCAGTCTCTCTCGTCATACGAGAGAGAAGTGCTTCAAACTTCATGGGTACCCACCTCGGTACAAACCCAAGATCCCTAAGCCCAATTTCACTTCGAATACAGCCCAAGCCCGTTTTGCTCAGTCGGTCCCTCACAACCAAAAATTTTCCTTCTATGGAAATACTTTATGGAACCCTATGGAAATACTTTCACCGGCCACATGTTTGGGTCATATGTTGTAATGACTGTTATAACAGTGTTGTCTCAGTACTATGTTATTTCACGTGAGATACTGAAAATAATAGTTCGAAAGTGTAGGACGTTTTCATATGTTAATAACGCACAAGTCTTGGCTCATTTTATGCTTATTGAAAGAAGCACTTTTTTTTATGTGTGTATATTCTACTATGGTTTAGATGTGTGACTGTGCTAGTTAAGTGATGCTGTGGTGCATCCTAATAGCCACCGGCTAAAGGACTTGGGTCAGCACGTGATGCACGGATGTGCTACATAGCCTTTTGTGTAACATGGTATTGGTAGGTATATAAACAACAAATCTAAGTTCTCTGGCCGCCAAAAACTTGTTGGTCTTGTTAAAGAGTATGTAAGCTATGCGCAAGTATACCCAGCCACAAGTAATATAAAGCGTATTTGAGACCCCAATATCGTTCTCACAAGTATCTTTGCATTTTTGACTTGACTAAAATATATAATTGCTTAAAACTAAATTTCTAACTAAAAGAAAATTATGATTATGTTTGATAAACACAAAATAACATAAGAAAACAAAAGATTAAAAGTTCATTTGGGTTTTCTGATTTAAATTTGAAATCAATTTCTTAATGTGCAAAATTAAAGAAATCAAACAAATTGAGAATATTATTTTTGGGTTTTTCAAATTGGTTATATTTTCCAAGAATTACTAAGAATTTAAGTGAATAAAAAAAAATCAAAATTGACAGTGTTAAAAAATCTAATTAGAAAAATGGGTTGAATTCTGATTCCTCGTGGCCTCTAGTGTCCAATTGCTTAACAAAATTCTTTCACAATTGTTTTTCAATTGGTAGACAATTGTGGATTTTTAATCCCTTAAAAATCTTTTTCCTTTTGTTCTCACACAACTTATCCCTAAGCAGGTGAGACTAAAAGCTTGAAGCTCAGGTCCTTTTTGCCACATGGTGAAGTAAAAATCACATCTGAAATACTCCCTCAAATAATCCCTTATTTGAGTCCATGAGTCCAACTCATTTTCTACAGAAAACTACTTCCCGATAAACTTCTACTAAGCAAACATATTCCATACGGCCGAAATGGAATAACATTCAAACATATAAATCAAAGTTGAACTAAAGAAATTAAGCATCAATACCAGAAAAGGACCACACAACATCAGTCACTGTGGTTTGGGTCTTAGTCACCCAACCCTTAGAAAATCTAGCTCAAATCCATAGGGATTGAGCTTAACAACAATAATGAAAGAAATACAAAGAAATAAAAATAAACATAAAGCTATAGAGGTCGACACATTGAGGATATGCTCGTAGCGAGAGTGATAAACGGTGAGAGTGCCCAAGGCCTCATAAACTCCATATTAGTTGCACATACAACCAATGTGAGACTATATATCTCAACATAGACCTTATCTCACTTACATATTTTGGTCTTAAAAGTCCCATTAAACAACCCAACTCAGTACAAAGAATTTTATACACAAGGAAATATCAAAACCAATTTATCATGAATTTTATTGCAACTAAAGACTTTATCACTCATTTCTTTTCAATTTAAGATCACCAATTTACACCGTTTAAGTCTCATTTTGGAGACTTATCAGTAGGTATAACATGCGCTACATTGAACTCGAACAAAGCATGCTATTTTAACCCATGCCTTTCCCTTTACAAGTTCTTGAATGAATTGGGGTAGGAATCATTGATCGATTGAATAGCAGTGTAAGAATGCTAAATCTGTGATCATGTTATTCATTCCTTGCTTGTAATGGTTAGGGCTTGATTATTTATTAATAGAATAGGAGATGATGAGATTAAATCAATAACCGATCATAAAGGATCTTGGTATTATATAAAAAATCAATTCAAATAAAAAATTTAAGTTCGTAGATCAATATTATATTAATAATTTTATATTATATTTTTCTAACCAAATAGATGTCCGGTTATAGAAGAATTTTCCTAAGTTAAGCGGCTATTATAATTGCATCTATTTGTGTGCATTTTGATACCTTCAATTTTATGAATATTTTGTGCTAACACACTGCTAGTTTTCAAGGATTGCTTCCGACTAAGCCTTCAAAATCAGAACTTTAATGGACAAGACAATGGTCTAATGCAAGATAAAATAATAAGGAATAAGGAGTGAAAATGAAAATTAGGAGTGTGCAAAATAACCAAAAAAGTGGGTCGAACCATGAACTGAACCGAACCGCTCCATAAAATAACCGGTTTTAAAAAACTAGTTCATGAACCGAACCAGTTTTTAAAGAACCGGTTCATGAACCGAATCGGTTTTTAGAACCGATTTAAGAACCGAACCAATTTCAAACCAAACCAAATTAATTTTTATAACTTTATTTTTTAAATTTTTAAATTTTTTCTTTTCAAAAGAGGGTCGACCCGAACCGGTTCCGAACCACTTCTGAACCGGTTCCGAACCGAACCGAACCACTTTCAAACCGAACCGAACCACTTCCGAATCGAACCAGTTTTGGACCGAACCGAACCACTTTCGAACCGAACCATTTAAACCAATTCGGTTTGATTTTTCAAAAAAATCCGGTTCGGTTTGACCCATGCACATCCCTAATGAAAATGGCTTCACACGAAGAGGTCGACACATTGAGGAATGAGGAGTCAGTAGCAATAGCAAAGAAGCAGTTGTTTCAAGCACTTAACAGAAACTGTTAATAAGGTAATGAAATCATAAACATATGAAGAATAGTTAGTCCCATTTAACTGCAGGAGCTAATGCACTCTTTAATGGGAAGCATCTTCTTCCTCACAAAATTTTGTGTACTCCTTGGGACCCAACAAGGAATCTAATTCAGATGGATTGCTTGGCTTTATTCTGATCATCCATCCATCCTTATATGGGCTTGTGTTGATCTTAAAATGAGAAAAAGTTCAAAAATAATTACAAATATGGATAATCTGATAATGAAAACGCAAGACATTGACTGTGTAATTCAATAACAAAATAATAAACCATTGAACCTCATGTTGGTCTTGAATTCTTATGTAGTTATGTTATGCGACAAAATCCATATTAAATGAAATAACAAGAAATATCTTGTGTCTGCTTGACAAGAAGATGCAGGCAAAGAGTAATGTGGTGGTTGAAAACTTATTTCTATTTTTTATAGGAGATATTTCAATCTCCTCCTTTATCTATCTATTTCTCTTACTTAAAATGGTTCATCGAACTATCTCAAAGAGTAATGTGGTGGTTGAAAACTTTTTTCTAATTTTTTTAGGAGATATTCCAATCGGTTCATCGCTTCGCGACTAGTCCAATTCGGGACGGTTCCGGAATTAAGACTTTAAACCTCTCCTAAAGACAGTACTGGGGGAGGATCAAATACATGCTCTTATTCCCACCTGCTCAGTTCTCTTACGTTAACTAAGCTATCATTATTTGGTAACTTGATTCTATTTTGAACTAGCTCCATATGCTGCCCTTCCCTTTATAGTTGCAAGGAAGATTAAAGTTTGTTTAAACAAAATTTCGGTGTACATTCTATAGAAAAGGATAAAACTGTTTCACATTGAACAAAAATAAAAAATATAGAAGGTAAAGCAATAATGCAATATGAATAAAAGTAATTACCAGGCCAGGCGTTTCGGTGAGCTTTGAGTTAACCTCAACAATCTCTCCAGAGATTGGAGAGATAACATCACTGGTTGCTTTCACACTTTCAACTGCTCCAAAGCCACTATCCTTTGACACTTTGCCACCTGTTTCTGGCAGATCCACAAACACCACCTCTCCTAGATGATCCTGCAAGACATGCGCAATTTCATAGCTTCAGCCTTAACTCGTTAATGTTACTTAAGTTGCAATTCTAGTTTAACTTAAAAAGATACACACACACATATATGGATGCACCAGCAACTATTGCTTCTTATTGTCCACTAATTCTGGAGATTAAAAAAAAAGGAAAAGTTCCCGGATGCCACTATGATTTGCTTCAAAATCATCTATGTTCCGCTCGAATTTTTTTCATCATATATGTCCCTATGTTTTATAAAAAATAAAAAATCACAGGATATATGTGATAAAGAACATATCTTTTTGTAAATCACATGGGCATATCTGATAAAAAAAATCACAGAAATATAAGTGATTCTGTAATAAATCACATGGGCATTAATTAACTTTTCCCTTAAAAAAAACCAAGATTAGCAAATAAGATTTTTTTAGTTAGCAGAATGAAATTGAATGATGTGGTAATGGAGAAGAGGGGGGAACCTGGGCATGATCAGTGATACCAATTGTGGCCACTGAGCCTTCATGCTTCACCCATTCATGTGAAGATGCGTACTTGAGTTCATCCAATACTGGGAGTCAAGCAAAGACAGCAATTCAAGTAAGATTAGTCCTCTATTTATACATTTAATTTTATCAAACCAAACCAATCAAGGGTAAAATAGAAAGTGAACAAATATTATATATATCTATATGGGAAATGATACGTTTACAAAATTTTTTTACAAATTACACTAAGTATAACCGATTATACTCTTGATTGAAGTATGACCGGTCATACTTAATGTAGTTTGTAAGAGTTTGTAAACAAAAAATTTATAAATATAACATTTCCCTATCAATATACATATACATATGTAGAAATACCGGTAGAGAAGCATCTAGAGAGAGCAAAGGCAGTAAGGGAGAGATGAGGTCTAGAAGCACAAGTGATTTTGAGTGCGTTGGCAGTTGAAGAAGCCCATATCCTAAGTGCCATTAGGATGTTTATTGAGATTAGAGCTCTTTTGCTTTCTCTCTTGGTTTGACTCTTTTGAGGGCAATGTCACCAAAATAAGGAACTAATTCATATGTTTTCCAATATTTTATCTTGGATGAATGGTGGGCAACGAATGCCTCATCCTTACCTTACACCTCCCTGCTTGCTTTTATATTTTCACACTAACATTTTAGATTTTAAATTTAATCCATTGTTATATAATCACTCTACTACATCTAACCTTACAAGGTGATGACTTACACCCTTTGACACTAGAATAATAAATAAAAACCGTTTTGCCACAATTCACAACTCAAAAATCCTCCAATCTGAAGGTGCTAGTTCACAAAGTTGAGAATTATGCCGTTTCCATTCTGAACAATTACCTTGAGTTTCCCAATTTGTCTCACTTTGTTAACCAAAAGCCATATGATAATTTCTCTTTAAAAAAAAAAAAAATTCCCTTCTAAAAGCTTATACAGTTTTTACCCAATTTATTTTTTACACATTCTCAATCATTTAACCAATAAAAAAAATAAGGATAGGATTGGGCCAAATCAAGTTCCTCTGTTGGGCTTTGTATCTTGTCTGTGTTGTGTGTGTAATAGGCGAGAATATGAATCGGATCAGAAGGTTGAGATCGTCCTCAAAAGTATTAGTCCTGCTCGCCCCTCTCGCCTCCTAGTTCCCTCTGCCATCAGGGTTTCTCTTTTCCCTTCAATTTCCAATTTTGAGGTTTTTTTTCTGAAAAAAAAAAAAAAGATTAGTGTTTGTCTTCGAATATAAAGTTGTCATTTTAGTGAAAACTACAATATTTAATAGTGAGAGAAACAATTATACAATAAAAAATTATGGAGGGAGAAAATAAAATATAGTTTTTTTAATTTAAACATTAAATAAAAAATTATTATTATTTATTTTGGTGAAAAAAAATAATTATTTTAACTAAACTGACTATACTTTAAAACGTTAATATTTTTTTTTTACAAAAAAAAAAAACTTCAATTCCAGCATTAATACAATCAAGCACATGAAAAGAGTCATTAGCATGTTGTAAGTATCTCTGTTACCTGGGGTATTAACATACATATAATAATAAGCCACAGCATGTTAAATAATTAAAAAAAAAAGGTGATTAATTTTTTCCTTTTTGCTTAAGTATTGCAACCCCCACAATTAAACTCATATGACCAACATCTGCATAAAGATATTGCCTAACTTATCTCATATATACCATGTCTCTAAATAATGTCAATGATGTTACTTACATAATTACATCCAACCAACAAAAGAGATGTAATTAAGTAAGTAACATAGACCTATTACATACAACACTATCAGTATGTATGAACTATTAATAAGGCATAGACATCCCTATGCTCTCCAAAAGAATATCATGACATATATAACTCAAAATAATAACATGTCGTGTACATATCAAAATAGCAGTCAAAGTCATGACTATCATGTTAGGTAATATCTCTCCTTTGGCCTCTTGTTGTGCGATGCCTCGGCATCATTAGCCACTGTACCTGAAATGGTAATCCTCATAGCATGGGGTGAAATAATCATCTCAATAAATTAGGGGTCCTTAGAGGGCTCCTCCACCTTTAGGTTCACTTCAGGTATAACCACAGTATAAAAATCATGCATGCATCAGAATATATATGTCATGCAGTGTGCAAATAATGAATTATACTGGCCAGAAAATACAACATGTATGCATTACACAAGGTAATTCATCTTACAACATACCTATATGAGGAAACATCATCTCATACTACGCATATGGTAACTCCTCTTATGCTTCACACACAAGGTAACTTGTCTTATGTGGCACACAACATACATACATACATACACATACACCATATAAAAAATCATTTTCAACATACTATATCAAAGAACCATCCTCCCTCAAAGTTTGGTGGAGCAAACGGGGGATTAACCCCAAGGACCGAAAGCTTACCTATTAAGCAACATCCTCTAATATAGTTCGCGTATCTAAGGGATCACAATCTCACCCAATATCATAGCATATTTCAAAGATATGAAGATAATTAGTATATAAATTAATCTACCACATCCAATTCAACATTATCTTTATCTATTTGTTTAATACGTACCTTAACTCATTTCACAAGGACCCATATTAATTTCTTAAGGTTTTCCTATCTTAAGTAATGTCCCACAACTCCTTTGAAGTGGTTCAAGTTCTCATTTGACAAGGGAAATCGTTTTCAGCAATTTTGCAGAGGGTAATTGATTACCTACCCAATGGTAATCGATTACCTGTTCGTTGGTAATCGATCACCATGCGACAGAATGCCAAAAAAACTAGCTTCTTATTGTATCAATTGTGTTCCAAGCCATTCCAAGCCCTTCCAAGCCCATTATTCATCAAACACAACTCTTCCAATAACTTAGCATGCATTACATTCTAATTCATAGGTATATGCTTTAATCTTTTACATATCAAAACCCTAAATCACACCTTTTCAATAAAATCAAATAGAAAGGGTTATGCTTTCTTACTTAGGAGCCTCAACAACCAAGAAGGAAGGAAACCCAAACTTTCAACCAAGAAAAACTCCTCCCTCAAGCTCCAACCAGATTTTTGCAGCTTAAAGTCTCGTTCAAATCATTTAAACTCTTGTTGTTTCAAGGATGGGGTGAAAGGAGATGGAAGATAGTGATGATTTCTTCTTCTTTCAAGAGTGAATGATGGAGCACAACAGGAGGGGAAGAAAGCTCTCATTCGTTTGAGAGAAAGAGACATTAGCTGGTGAGGAGAAGAAATGAGGAAAGATGAGTGTGCTTTAGTGTTTTAAATGAGTTGTATTAACTAAGTAGGTATACATTTATCTATCTCGCTCACTTGACTCTCTTCAAGCTTTACACATTGACTTTAGATATTTTTATAATAATATTCACTATTTTACTTTTACCTTTCGGATAACTTTACCTACCCGTATTTTTATCATTTTTAACTCGTTTTCATATGGTGACTTTAATTCATCTAATTAGACTTCTCTTCTAATTAATTCTTCATTAATTATTATTATTATTAATTAAAAAAATTTGTCACAATTCACAACTCAAAATTCTTCCAATCTGAAGATGCTAGTTCATAAAGTTGAGAATTGAGATAGGATGCCTTTTCCATTCCAAACAATTAGTCAGTTACCTTCAAACTGCACCAATTTGTCTCACTTTGTTGACCCAAAAGCTATATGCTAATTTATTTATTTATTTTTTTAAAAAAAATCCCTTCTAAAAGCTTTCACAGTTTTTACCCATTTGTATTTTTTACACATTTTCAACCATTTAACCAAAAATAAAAAAAAATGGGCCAAATCAAGTTCCTCTGTTGGGCTCTTAGAGTCACATTGTTCTATCTTTTTCTCTCTCGTTGTATCTTGTTTGTGTTGGGTGTAAAATAAACATGGGAGACATTGTAGAAGAACATGAATCGGAGAAGGTTGAGATCGTCCTCAAAACTATTGGTCCTGCACGCCCCTCTCGCCTCCTCGTTCCCTCTACCATCAAGGTTTCTCTTTTCACTTCCCCTTTTCCCTTCAATTCCCAATTTTCAGTTTTTTTTTTTTTTTTTTTAAAAAAAACCTTCAATTTTGAATTGAAAGTTCTTCCCCATCTCTTTTCTGGGGCATTGGGAAAAGAAAAATTGGACTTCAAGTGTAAGATTGAATACCCTTTCATAGATGACAAAAAAAATCACTTCACAATTATACTTAGGGTTAGTTTCACTTGAAGCATGGATTGTGGGTTTTCAGAAATCGTATCGCATCAGAGTGTGAGAAATTGCGCCACTAGCTTTACAATTCCTGAGTTATTTAGTTGTATGCTAGAAAGCCTCAGCATTGCGTTCTGTTGCTAAAAAAGTTTTGGACTTTATAGAGTTCAAGCTGCTAATTGTTTTACTATAATTCAACAATGTCATGTTTTTCTTAGAACTGTGTTATTGGGAGGTAGAAATCGAAGAAAGTTTACTTTGGCAGTACCTTTTTGATTATCCTTCCTTTGAATTATTACAGTTTGCTTGCCATTTTTTGTTTCTTCTGAATCAATTTTAGGTGCGTGATTTGAGAAGATTAATTGCCGGGAATGATCATTTGCCTATTGAAAATTTGAGTCTTATTCTGCGCGGAACTGCATTATGTGATGTGAAAAATGGAGATGATGTATACATACAACTGAATGATGGAGGTATAGTTCTAGTCTTAATTTTGTTATTTGATGAATTCACTATATTATCTTCTTTTTTGGTAAAATTCTCCTATGACATTCCCACCTTAAAGGTGCAACACTGCCTCTGTTGTGACCTTTTGTACAATGGTCACAGTATTAGCATACATCCTTTCAACTTTGATATTAATTTAATGAGTTTATCTTTCGAAAACACTGTTGTTCCTTTACAATATCACTATAAACATTGGTTTAAATGTTTCTATCCATAACCTCGTTGCTTGGACTATTAAAAACAATCGACATACTTGTTTATTATATTGGTCCCTTCTCTTTCTTTTTGCGATCGCAGTATTTTTACTTTGTTTTTTTGTGCATGTGACGGTTAATTTTCTTTCAAAGATGTGATTTATTGCATGTTTATTTATTTTAGATTGCTTGATTGTTGCTGTCAAACCAAAGCCACCAGTGAAGGATGGATATGACAATGATGATGAAGATGAAGATCTGGTAAAACCAATTTATTAACATCTAATGAAGTGACTATTATGTCAATTTGGTACTCGTTATCATATTTTCTTGATTTCTGCTTCTCCAGAAGTTTCGGCTTCCCCATTCATCAAGTTGGTGGAAGAAGAGGCTATACACTTTTCTACATGATAACTTGAAGCTTCCTGGTAATAAGCTGCATAAATAGTATTCATTTAAAGACTAATAATTTACTACTATTTTGATCCTTGAAAGATGTAGTCATTCACCATTGAATCCATATTGTTAAAATCATCAGACTTTTTTTTTTCTTCTTAATAAAGTGTGTGTTAGGATTTACTTATTTTGGGGTTACAAAACTTTTCTTTGCAGCTTTAGGAGAGAGCATAGAAAAAACGATTATTGCTATAATAATAATAAAACAAAACTGTAAACAAATATGCACAAAATCATTTGAATATTCATATTTCAAAAGCTTCAAGCTATATCAATTTCACCCTAAAAGCAAGTGGCAGTGTTTCTTTGAAAGATACATGTCAACATTATCTGTTTGCATGCAGACAAAATTGATGTAAATTTAACACTGAAAATACTTTGTAAATGTATGCTCTATTCAAGGAATCATTTTAGATGTGTAGATCCCTTATGGGCAATAACAATATGTTAGTAGACCAAGGTGTATGTTAGACAAAATTAAGAGTGAATATAGAAGATTAGGGCCCGAGTCAGTATCTGTTAGTGACAGTTAATAAGCTAGGAGCCTCTAACTGAATGGGTTGGAGGAAAAGGAAGGAAAATAACAGAATAAAAGGTAGTGGGAGAGGATTCCAGGAACAAGAGGAGATTAAGAAAGTAGGGAGTGGAGCCAGGATTCTCTAGTCCTGGTCCTGGAATTGAGAGAGAGACAGACTTCTATTGTAATTCTCATTGGAACTCTATCTCTAGGATTCTGATTCAGATCCTGGGCTAAGATATAATAGTAATAAAATTCCAATTCTTTATATTTTTCTTCATATTTCTGATTAAGTTCCTATTACAATAATGATAATAATAATAGTACCCTTCGAGATTAATAATCTTCTAAATAGGCTTAACCTCCATTCACAGATATCCTTTTGATGGTAATTTTCACTCTGAGTCTGAAGGCATGGGTTTTCATAATTATGTGGTTTATGTTGGCACCTGTTGCTCATAGATGGGATCTCGGACCTTTGTATGTATGTCTCCTTTCATCCTTTCTTTTTTGTGGTTTCAAGTCTACTATCTATCTTGCCCACGCATGGCTGGGACTTGGGATACTGGACCATATGATTCAGTGCACCCTATGTAATTATTTGGGACCTCTATTAGTCTATTCAAGTGAACTCCGCTAACACTCCAGCCTAGCGATTTGATCTTATCCTGAATCTGATTTTTTTCATTTGGGAAGAACTTTGAAAGAAAGTAGTCCTTTTTTTTTTCTTTTTTTTCCAAAACAACAAATATGAGCGTATGGCATGTGAAAGTTCTATCGAGAATTTCACTGCTTTCTTGTGAATCATATGGTTAGACATTCATTTGATATGCTGAGAATAGTTTCCTGCACCATGATGGCCTCGAACCCTGTAAACACGATCTGAGGCTGTAGAAACTAAATTAAGATGTCTTAAAAGTGAATCGTATTATACTTTCTGGTAATTGTTTACGATTAAATTTCTTGTCTTTTATTGTTTGTCACAACTTTCGTGTAGATACTTGCAACTGGCTTTTGTCTCATCATCTTCAATCTTGGAAAACGCCGAGCTGGTGACATCAGGTATAACCAGATATTAATTGTTGTGTACTATATAGTTCCAAGTGCAGTACAAGGTGAAAGTTAAATCTGAAAATCCAAATAAGACTGGTGTATGACAGGAACCTTCATAATTATCAAGAAGAAGCAAAACAAAATGAAGAAAAAAGTTGGGAGGGAGGAGTAAATATGGTGAATCCTGGATTAAAAATTGGAAATATCCAAGTTACTTGTGTAAAATCTCTGGGCACTGGGGTTTGCCTTTTTACATCTATAAAATCTCTACGAACTTCTTATGTTAACCTTTCAGATTGCTCAATCCATGAGAGGGATGTCATAGGCTTAGTATCCCAGTTTTACATCCCGAATATGGAATAAATACTGTTATTTATCATATAGAAAGAAAAAAAAAAAAGGCAGCATATTGACAATTAGGCTATTGATGTATTGTATGTTTCATCTCTTACCTCATTTATATGCATGCTTACAAATTTCATGGTTACATGTCTATTTATATTTATAGGAAGCATTTTGAACCTACCTATGCATGTATTTTTATCAATGGTTAATGATAGTGGAAATTAAATTTACTTGGAAATTGTTGGTAGTTTCTAAATATTTTCTACTCTACAACATATGCAGTGCATATTCTATCTTCAATGAAGACTTCAGAGAGCTTCCAGGGACGCTTAATGCAGATCGGTTTGATAGAGATATAAGAGCAGGACAGTTTTGAGCTCTCGTGCACTCCTTCCTATCATCCAATCACTGATGTCATTGTCATGTCACAGGATGTATATCTGCACAATCACAAGGAGATGTTGACTAGCCAAAGAGTTAACAACTACACACCTTTTTAGCTTTGCATTATATAGCCCAGCCCTGGTCTGGTACCCGATGAAAATGACAAGTTTTCTGTTTTGTTTTGACCTTCCTTTAACTGGAGGCTCGTTCTGTATATATATAGTACGTTGTATTTATCTGTTTGAGATGAACATTTCCTTATGGACAACTGTGTCTCTGGTCCCAAAGTTCCTGTGTTTATGAGTTTCAGAGTTTACACTTAGACATGTATGCAGAGGCTTGTCAGGATTCAAAAGTTACACCGCTGAATTATTCTAGCTCTCGAGTTTTCAACTTTTAATATAAATTTGAGTAAATACTTTTGGGTACTTTACAAAAAACATGGTTCCCATTTTAGTCTCTTACAAAAAAAAAAATTAGTCCTGAGGTTCTTAAGAAATTCAAAGTGAACTAATTTAGTTAAAATCGTGGTCCCTCACAAATTTAAAAAAGATTCACATTAGTCTCTCAAAAAGATTAAAATGAGTCTACTTTGAATTTCTCAGGAATTCTAAAACTAATTTTTTTTGTAAAGTAGTAAAGTGGGGATCGTGTATCGTGTTTTTTGTTAGGGACCCATGTTTACTCTATAAATTTTGTATTTTTTTATTATTATGTAAGTATTTATATCAATATGTTATTCTGTGACAGAAAAATTATTATTATATTTGCTAAAAATTACATACTCATTGGAAAAAAAATCACAAATTCAATATTAGAAGTTATTAACTGGTAAAAATAAGAGTATACATGGTACTGATTAATTGTTTCTTCCTTCTCTCAAAAGTCAAGCCATGTAGGACAACAATTTTTTTTTTTCAGTGGGTGTCATTGGATCCGGTGCTTTGGAAGTCTGATTTTCAAAGCTGTATGACATAGCACGATTCATCTTGTGTGCGTTCAAATACCATGGTGGTTTTGTGCAAAAACTTTTGATGTTTTTGACATTGCGTTTGTTCAAATATCACCTGTTTATTCCAAAGTTTGTAGAAATTGTCAAATAAAACCTCGTTGCACTGCAAACTCTCAACCAATAGCATTCATTATATAGAAAGACAAATGGGGTTGGGGCAGGAACTGACGGAACAAATTTTCATATAATATCTAGTATTTTTATTATTATTATTATAAGTTTTGAAATAAAATTTAAAGCGTGACAACGATATGATTATGACTAATAAAAAATATCTCTGGCGCTTGGTACAAAATCGATGACAGATGATATCATAATTGCAACCCAAATCCCTGACGGCACGTAACTTGATATGGGGGTGCGAAGTCAACCATCATGTGAATGTGCAAAAAAATTTAAGGGGTTTAATAATCTTATGTTACATTAGATAGTACTCTCATGTGGGTGATACAAATATGTGGGGTTTATAATTTAAAAAAAAATAAAAAAATATTGGCACAAAATTCTATGGGTGTATGACATAAGATAGATATCTTATGTAACATGAGAGTATCATTTCCCAAAATTTAATATGTTCCAGACCTACCACTCATTCGGTGGTCCTTTTATCATAAATGAAATTTTTTCTTCTATTTTTATCTTCTTCTTTTTTGATTTTTTTCTCCCTCCATCTCTCATTTCTTTCTATTTTAGGAAAGGACTACCATGATCCAGTCCCACCAAATACCCTCGTGGATGTGATAGTTAAGATCAACTAATTAAATGAAATGCACCAGGGTCCAAAGTATTCACCATGCACGTTCACCTACTCAATTCTCGAAACTTCAATGTGCAGCACGTTTGCTTCCGAGACTTCCCACAATAACCACTACTTCTACAATTTAAATGGGTTTGTATCGGTTAGTTGGAGGTTCTTAGAAAATCGATCAAATCCGTGTTTGCCGTGTTACCTACCTTGACTAGGGATTATTAAATTAAATCACATTGTGTACGCAGAAACTGATTATTTTAATGCAATCATTCGATTTAATTAATTTGCTGCTTGTGCAATGCTAAACAAATTAATTTATCACCTTACCTCATCTTTGACTGTTTTGAGTGTTTCTTACTCCTCCATATAGTTGATATCATAATTGAGTGTCTCCTTCTAATTACGTTTGCACATCAATATTCATCTTTATTTTTTATCCACTTAATAGTAAAGTATTTGAATTAACAATATGTATTGATTGGTCAATGGAATAGTAGTAATTAATTACAAGCCCGTTAACGAGATTATTTAATATAAACCGAGACCACCATTTTTTTAGTTGGTCCCTTAGTGTAAATATGAGTGTAAAATTGGAAAAGAGAAAAAAATAATAGTGATAAAAAAGGTAAAAAAAATTAATGTTATTAGAAGGAGCACCAAAAATTCAGTGGTCCCGGAACCATATAAAATCATATCAATACATTATGTTAATCAAAATTGATGGCAATTGGTCAAGGTTGTGCGAATATCCCACTCATATACTGATTTTCTGATACTCTTCTTCGAATATGAGTTTTGCTGGTCAATCAAATTTTTCTATTTTATTTGATAAAAAAAAGTATATTCTCATTTAATATAAATGTACGTACCACAAAACAAATATTCAAGATATATTAGTGGGAAGGTCAAAATTGAAAAGAGAGAGAGAGAGAGAGCCGACAGGGATGAGGTCATAGTGGGAAAAGCAAAACCTACGTTTCAGGGAGTCTGTCAAGGGTCGTTGACCAACGTATCTATGTCCAATCCTATTCCTATCTTCTCGACCCCACACAATTACCCGCCAAATAAAGTTCCCCCCATTTCACACTTCTTTTATTTTTTCTTTTAATCTTTTTTTATACGACGTTAAATTAAGGGAAAGTGACCATTTTGTCATATTTGGACAAAAAATTTACCAGACTGACACGCCAACAGTAAATTTTGCCAGAATGTCACGTGGCATAATTCGCTACACAGTGTGTCGAATTATGCATGCAAGTAATTCGCTACACGGTGTGGGGAAATATGTCACGTCAGAACCAAAAATGCCACGTGTCAAATTTTGACAAATTGGCATAAGGTAGCGAATTTCTGAAAATTTGACACGTGACATTTTTGGTTCTGACGTGGCATATTTCGCCACACTGTGTAGCGAATTACGTGCATGCATAATTCGCTATACTGTGTAGCGAATTATACCGCGTGGTATTTTAGAAAAATTTACTGTTGGCATGACAGTCTGGTAATTTTTTTGTCAAAACGTGACATTTTGGTCACTCTCCCTTAAATTAATGTATCATATAAATATAAGTAAAAATACTTCTTTGTCAGAAAAAAATGTTGTTTGTAAAATTACTCTAAAATAACATTTCTGAGCATAACTTTAATTTAAATCTTAATTTTTTTAGATTTAGTTCCAAAAATATAAACTGAATATGAAATCTTATACATTATCTTTATTATAATGAAAACTTCATCTAAACTAATTTCAATGCATTAAGTTTAGGAAAAAGTATTTGTTCTTTTAAATGACACAATTTATATCATTTCACTCTCACAAAAAAATGGGATCCATACCTTTATATTTTCTTATTCACTCTCTCTCCTCCTTTATCTATCTCTTTCTTTCACTTAAAATAACACAGCTTTACATCCTTTAAAATTATACATACTTTTCCCTTAAGTTTATCATACGTCTCATAGCATTATTGTGCCTTATAAAAGATTCACATTAAATTTTTAAGTGTTTTAAAGACATGTTTATTTTATGGGAAAAAGTATTTTTCCAGTCACAGGATATAAAGTTATCTCCAGTAAGCTCAAAACTCCGTCGTTTTGGAATTATAAGATTAAAAATTTATAATGATAAAGACAAATATAACTCTGCAATATATTATAATTACAAAAACACCTTGATTTCCGTCCTAAGATGACGTCATTTTGAGCTCACTAGAGATAACTTTATCTCCGGTGACTAGAGAAATCATTTGCCCTTATTTTATAGGGTTTTCATTTCATCCTTTAACATAACACAACAAACTTTCCTACACACACAACATTTTGTGGGGCCCACACATTTTAAAACAAAATATATATATATATATATATATATATGGCACGCAAAACGAATCTCTATAACATTACACAATCACTTTTCCTACAACATAATAAACATAAAACCCTATTTTATATCATTAATGTATAGTACTCTTTTTCTTTTTTTGGTGGAAATGTAGAGTACTTTTTTTTTGGAAAAAATGTTTATCCTTTTAAATGACATAATTTATATCTTTTCATCATCACAAAGAGGTGGGACCCACACCTTTATTTTTTTTGTCAACTCTCTCTCCTCCTTTATCTATATCTTCCTCTCTCTTAAAATGACACAACTTTACATCCTTTAAAATGATACACATTTTACCTTTTTTGTAACAAAATGTATAGTACTTTATTTATAGGATTTTTATAAGAGTTATGTTGTTGGAAAAATGATTGTGTTATGTTATAGAGATTCGTTTTGCGTGCTGGAGTTTTTTTTTGCTGCGGGCCCAACAAAATATTGTGTGTGTAGGAAATTTTTTGTGATAATGTTAAATGGTAGATGATAAACCCTTATTTATAAATTCAACACGTTGTCAAAATAAATAATGATAATTCACATAACTAAAGTAATATAAATTAAACAGCATAAAATAAGAACTTTTTCTTATTTTAATAACATGTAAGATTTTCTATTTGTAAAATACACTCATTTCTTTTGACCCTCCTAAAATTAACTAAACAATCTACAGATTAAATGAAATGTTTCTAATCATTTTGTTCAAAAGTTGGCCAGCTGTATTTTTTTTAGCGTATATACAAAGTTCATTTGTGTAACAGCAATTTCACACCACACTTTTGGTTTAGGTTGTTCACTAGTTTAAACTAAATAGTTGAATAAGATTATGTTGTAAAAATAATTTATATGCAGTTATATAAAAATTTTAAAAAAAAATTATAAATTATAATTAAAATCAATGGCTGGTTATTAGTGCAACAAGTTAAACTGATCTACACACTTTTTGCTTCGGTAAACAACTGATGTACATACTTAATGATACAAGGGTTTGATTTTTGTCATCTTATATAATAAGAGTATTTTACCAGCACACACAAATTAAGTATGTGTCCTACGCTTTAAAAAAAAATTAGGATATGAAATCAGATCCTGTTGCAAAACAGAACAATACTATTCATACAACATGACAAACTGATTTTCTTATAATGCCATTCATATAACATGACAAACTAATTTTCCTAATAAGAATCATATGGTAGGAAAAATAGATTTTTATTATGATATTTAATTTCTTTTCTTAAAAGATATTCATTATACATATTTAAACAAAATTTTAAAATCTCTCATGTTACAGTCTTACCGGTAATAAGCTATATTATTATAAAAATATATATTTCTTACGTTGCTGCAAAAAAAAAATTATGTATCCCAAAAAATACATAATTATAATATTAAAATTATTTTTTATTTTTCTTCCTTCATAAATTATCGGCTAATATGTAGAGAGAGAAAAATTCATATCATAACTATATACTTATTGAAATATACAATTATAATCGATTTGAAGCAAATGGAAAAAAAAAAAAAATGGACCCTTATTATAATTATAGCATTTCTTAAAAGATCTTTAATTCAAAGCGTTTGTTTCGACGATTTCATTGACTTCCAGACAGCATTTCCCGCCTTTGCACTTCACATTAATTTCTTCAATCTGTTTCTCCCTTGTCAAAGTAAATTAATACTTTTATTTAATTATTTTGTTTTCATTAATTAATGATAATTACTTTAAAGTGGATTACATCTTTGACCAAGTGGAAAAGCTTCCACCGCGACTTCCCATAATAATTTGTAAATTATTAAGACACGTTATCACACAAAAACTGAAGATAAGATAAAATTAATTTTCGATTGAGACAAAATGTGTTGAGAATGCGACTTTTGACTAATCCAAACAAAAGGTCTCTGTCTCGGATCCTTGTTCAATCACCACCGTCCATTTCTCCCATTGGCAGTTGATGAAGATATATAATTAGTTTTCATTCCAAAATTTAATTTTAATCTAGGGATTAGTGTTTGTATTTTTAAAAGATATATAATAGAATTGTGTTATTTTAGTCAAAATTATTATATTTTATAGTGATAGAAATATAAATCACAGTGGAAGAAATGAAGAGATTTTTTTAATTTAATATTAAATAAAAATAATAGTTTAACTAAAATGATTGTCCGAGAAAAAATAATGGAGCTGACTTATATCAATTAACATTTCTTAGTAGTCCCTCTCGACCTCGTCGACCTGGCCACATCGACAACATACACCGTAAATTGTATATGGACAAATTTTCATTTGCTTCTGCAGTTGCAAATTGATACCCATTGATTACATATTTTATGAACCGGGTAATAACCCTTGCAGATCCGTCCGATAAACTCTACGCAACATTATGTGGAGTTGATTGGTTTTGCACGAAGTTCTGCCGAAATCATTCACGACATTTAATGGGACTAGACTACTACGAATAGGACTGAGAGATAGAAGGGGACTCAACTCAGAATTTCAATTACTCGAGATGAAGATTGGGTTATTTGAGGAAGGAATAAAAGTGTCGGTGCCAGCTCGTTCGTGTATGTTGCTTTGTTGGGATTGGACCCGGGCATCCCGTGAGATCCCTTGCAACTCCCGTGAGATGAAGATTTAGCCTTTCTAGAGCCTCGCGAGGAAAATTTCACCTCTGTAACCTCTCAAAGTAGGAGAAAGAGTCCCCTCAATCTCAACTTTTTTCTATGGAGAAATACCCTTGCCCGTTAATGACCACTCTCCAGAACTAATTAACCTGGAAGACCCAGGCCTAGGAAATGGTCTAGGTTCTAGGCTTGTTGAGTCTGATCTCTAAACCATTCTAAAAAATGCAAAAAGTGGATGTTCATCATACATTCTTTCAAACGGTTGGAAAACCTTTTACAAAACACAAAACCAAAAAGAAGAACCGAGAAACACAAACCTTTCGATGTTCTTAACACAAGCACAAAATCAACTTATTTGCTTACAAACGTAATGTAATGTTCCCTCCAAAACCTTCAAGTGATCAAAGGGTATATGCATAAAAATCTCACAAAAGTGAAACAATTTTACAGCAAGGGGGACGCGTATCAACAGGAGACCAAAGGGCTAATACATTAACTCACATGTAATAAAGGTAGCATTTAATGCCCTTGACAGTTTAGAATCACATCAACTGTCTCTTAAGCTGCGAAATGATGGGTTACCAAACTCACTCAAGTGCAAAGACTGTTAGTACGTGGTAGATCTCGTCACCAGAGAATACACATCTCGTATGTAGAGTACATCTCACTCCTTATGCCTACAACATAAGTAGGAAGCTGGGGGACTTTTGCTATGCACCCACTACATGCAAAATAGATGCCCAATGGTTATAAGGCACATAGAACCCCTACAATATAGCCACAAAGGCAATTCATCTTGCATCGGAAGCATGGATCTCGCTTTAGACTCTGCCAACAAGCTTAACGTGACTTAGTCTGAAAGAAACCATCATTATCGATAGTAGCAGCTTAGGCAGCTTAGGCAAGTTGGCTACTAATAGGAACCAATAAAGCCATGGCAGCTCTATCTTGCCACCATACCTATTGAATCTACTATTGAATATAAACTTGCTCACCAAGGAATAACCCGATAAAGACCACCCCTCTTCACCAATAAACATGAACAGTCTTATGAAAGATGATGAGAAACAAAGGCGCTCAAGCACTAATAATACAGAGACTTTAAACCTAGGTATGATATCTCTCTTGGAATATTTGAATCTCCTTAAATACTAAATTGATTTGAGCGTCAGAGTGTCATTGTTGTACCCTCAATCGCTCTCAAACAGCCCAGATACGTTAAAGTGCTGTCCAAACATCTCACAAGAAACTCATCCATCTCGTCAAACACTCAAGCATCTCAGCAACAGTATTCTCATCTCTCATTCTCTTCATCAACATTCTTTTACTTCAAGTGTGTGTAATTATGCTCATTCTACTTTGAGTTAGACTGATAAAGGCTTAAGGTAATTAATTTCATTTTTTTTAACTCCTTACTCTTTATTTTTTGGTAAACTTTTAACACCTTACTTTACCGCCTGAATACTTGTTATCCAGCCATGTACGTAAATTTATTAAAGAGGAGAGATATTCTAACTACCAAAATTTTCCACTACCATCTTACTACCTATCTAATCACCATTAGATCAATATTTTCTCTCTTTTCAAAAACTGTTTAACATTCTCTCTCTTTGATCCAATGGTGAAGTGATGAGTATTTGAGTAGTAAGTTAGTAATAAGTATTTTTGATAGTTAAAATATCCTAACTCTTTATTAAATGTGAAAAGTTTGTTTGCTTGTTTCACTTTTTGCTATTCTAGATTGTAAATTGAGAACATATTCATTTTCTTACATGTTAGCTCATAAACTATTTTATCGTAATTGTTTATTAAAACATTTCAAAACTTCCTTTTGCTTTTTTTGTTTTTATGTCGTTTTAATAATGTTAGATTTTTTTACTTTTTAAACATTATAATTTAGTTGTTTTATTAAACAAATATTAAATTATTTTTCATTTAATACTTTTTAAAATTTCTTCCTTCATGCTTTCAGATTGGACTATTGCACCCAACAACTAGTGATTAAGCCAACCTCCCGTCGAAGATATATTTTAAATATTTACATGTTACCAATTCAAACTTCTTAGTCTATTGTTGAACGATCATTATCTATGCTATAAATGCTGAAGATAATGATCATTATTTTATTTTATTTATAGAAAACGATGACTTATATTAAAAACAAATGTATACCTTTTGGAACTAAGAAATTATCACACAAGAATGATTTATAAACCCATTTTTAAACCGGGTCAACGTAAATATCATATCAATTTGCATCTTACTATGTATATTTATTGTTGATTTTAGCGAATACTCTTTAATATTTTTACGTCGACAGCTATGGGCATGGCATAACAACGACTTTATCCATGACAACTGCAATTCGTGTTCTTCCTTAATTGTCTAATCGAAGTCACGATGACGGGTACAATTCTATTTAATAAACCAAAAACAAAGACTAACCAGTTTCTGAATGAGTAATAAGGTCCAAAAACAAGGTCATAAAAAAATAAAATAAAATATAAATTTCGTTAAATTATTATAAATTCAATACGTCTACTAACGACCGACTAAAAAAATTGTTTATTCGTCGGAAATTTTTAACATGTTCCAGGACCACCGTGGTTCTTCTACTCAAAAATTGACACCTGGTTAAGTCTTTTTTTTTTCTCTCCTCAATTTTTTTTTTCTCTTTCTTTCACCTCCGCCCCACCAAATCCTTTATGCACCGGGACCACAGAAATATCGCTCTTATTCATCTGAAATATTGACAAGGGAGAAGTGGTCAAAATAATGTTTAGTCTACCGTTCACGTGTTTAGAAATTCAGTGGGTTAAATAATGAATTCAACATATTTCTAGAACGCTATTTATTTTTATTACATTGCTAAGAGACTCTTCATTATAATATAAAGGAGAAAATATATTTTTCCCCCTCAAGTGATAAGTATTGAGATACAAATTTCAAACTCATACACTATATAATAACAACAATAATAATAATTAACAATAGTTTCTGCTTGATTTTGTTATTTTGCAATAAACAATTTTATAATTCTCATATAGCCAAGAGTGACGAGAGAAAGAGAAATTACACATTTCAAATTAGTTTAAGAATTTTCCAAATGACATTGAGATGTATAATGACGTCTAAGTTTTTTCAACAGACATATGCTGCAAGGTTCCATCTAAAAAGGTCATGAGTCTTGGTGTCCAGATTTTTTTCTTTAATTACTAAACTATTGAGTCTCTCTCTGATGCAATAAATTAGATAACGTAGTTGAATAATATCGGAAAATGAAATGGATTGGACCACAAAAATTTGAACATGACTTCGAACTTGAGAATGCGCAGCAGGTCAAGGGAGTGAGATTCTGCAATTCAAAATCTAACGTAATTCCACTATTAATAGTATGTCGGCTTCTTTTTTAATGACGGGAAATTTATGTTTATCATATAAACAGCTGGTTTTATAATAGTTATGTTATAGGAAAAGTGATTCTGATAAGTTATAAAAATTTGTTTTACTTGCCGGAGTTTTTTTTTGCTGCGGGCCCCACAAAATATTGTGTGTGTAGGAAATTTTTTATGGTCATGCTAAATGATAGATGGTAAACCCATATTTTAAATATCAATGGTGTTTATGGGTTTATCATCTATCATTTAACATGACCACAAAAATTTTCTTACACTCACAACATTTTGTGAGGCCCGCAGCAAAAAAACTCAGGCACGCAAAACGAATCTCTATAACATAACACAATCACTTTTCCTACAATATAACTCTTATAAAACTCTTAAAATATAATACAAGGGAAATATTTTTGTTATATTGTTGGAGATGAGTTATCTTATGTTAGTGAAATAAAATTATATGAGATCTACAAATAATTGGAGAGAAAAAAAGAAGAAGTGGGACCCACATTTATTATCTGTATGTAGGAATTTGATTTATCTCACATCGAATGAAATAAATGTAACTTATAATACAAATTCTTACAAATGAAATTTTGTATTAGAAAAAATAAGCCAATAAAGGTGGGCACCTTTGGCTAAGGATTTGGCTTATATCCCAGGAGGGCGTGAGTTTGAACCTTGCTAATTGATTAAGAACTTTGTTGGTGGAGTGATATATAATCCCTTCTAGAAATTGTTAATGAGGTTGAAGGATTTTCTCGAACTATAATTGGATACCGATATTTAACACCACATGTATTAAAAAACAAAAAAAATGAGTGCATAACATCTCTTACGAACCAAATGCAAAATGATGGGTGTAGGAATTAGTATAAATATCAATGAAAGTGTGCTTGTATGAGTGACTGAAAATAAAAAACACGACATTTGTGAAACTTCATAAAAACTACTTTAGATTTTTCAATTTAAATTATCCATCATCAAAGGGAAGCTTATAAAAATGTTTGATGTAATTAACTGGATATATAAGAACAATCTAGATTGAATCACAGTGAACTATTAATTTAAGTCTTATATCTTTTGTGATAAATCAGTTACTATTACTAAATTGAATCTTATTATATTCAATTAAGGATTTCATTGAACAACACAGCAGACCCTTTTTCTATTTCAAAAAGAAAGCATCAACAAAGTAAATCCATTTCAAGGTATCAAATTAATTTAGAACTCGAACAAAACACAATTATGTGATAAAAGATATAAAGCACAAGACACAATACTTCAAACGAAATTTTTATTTTTATTTTTTAAATCTCAAACGAAAATTTTGAATTCAAAATAAAAGGCTAAAATAAATTCCGTCTCTTATTTATTAGTGTGAGTGTAGATTTGGAAACAAGGCAGCTTAATTATTAGATGAAGCTGGCTAAGCAAAAGGTGAGATTTGGTAACGTGTTAAATGCAACTCCAATATTAGTAATACCTCTTGCATAGCTAAGACAAAATTACTATAACCTGTGATCATGATTGGGTTTAACTTGTTCAATTTTTTAATCCACCTTAGGTATATAAATTAAAGTGAGATCCTGACCCTTTTTTATATACTGAGTCAACCTCTTAATGTTTATACAGCACATTGTTAATTGGTATTAAAGATTTCTAAATCTTACACATGTTTCTGACAAACCAGGAATTAAGAACCAAACCGAAGCACTCGACTAGCTATTTTTTTTTAAGATAGAAATTACTTATAAGTTAAAGTTAAAGAGAAGAAGCTAAAAGCTATTTGATAATTATATAAAAATTTTAGCTTAAAAATTACTTAAAAACACATATTTCAAAAAAATTATCTCTCATTATTTTCATAGTTCTTTATTTTTTAAAAAAGCACACAATTAAAAAAAAACTGATAAGAGCTTAAAAATAAACTCTTTCTAAGAGTTTTTAGCTTTTTTTTATTATATAAAAAGAACTTTTCATTATAAGAAATTTTATAAAAATTTATTTGATCTAACTTATATATATAAATAACTTCTAAGTTAAAAAAAAAGTAAAGAGAGAATACAAACACATCGGTTAGGTTTAAAAGTTGACTTAAATAGCTTCAATCTAAATTGAATTTTCACCTTGAAAGTTGAAACAAGTAGGAAGTCCAAATTCATTTTTATGCGATTACAAAATAAAGGTAAAAGTGTAAAAATCGTAAAGTTATATCATTTTAAAGTAGAAAAAGATATAGATAAAGAAAGAGAAAGAATTGATAAAAAATAGAGATGTAGATCCTATTTTTTTGGGGAATAAAATGATATAAATTATGTCATTTAAAAAAAATATTTTTTTCCCAAAATAAATATCCAATCACCCATCTCATTTGTAGGGAAAGAGGCAAAGTCTTCATTCACCATTATCGAACGTCCCTTTTGTTCAGTTTAGACTAATAAGGAAACAAAAGTTGTGAAAACCATCAATAGAAAAAGCGCCCTATTCTTAAGAATAAAAACTTTATAAAATATAAAAAAATTACTACAAATTTTGTTTTCCTACCGCACAAAGTGACTGAATCTCATCATAAAGAGCCGAGAGATAAAAATCAATAAAACTCAATTATTTTTACGTGAGTGTGATGATTATATTTTTTCTGTAGTAAAAAAAAAATATTAAATCCAAAAGTAAATATGAAAAAAAACATTTCAAATAGTGAGCTGGAGTCTTACGTGTCAGCCACATTAAATACACCCACAGCAATTCATTTCCAGGTGTAACCGTCAACTCATATCAGACAGGCCCCAACAACTTCACACAAAAACACAAGAAAAAAACATTTCAAAAAGCCACATAAAGTGACAAAAAACAACAACCAATTTTCTACACAACACAAAAAAACGTTTACTCTCTCTCTCTCTCTCTCCTTCCCTCCCACTTTACAAAGCGCCTCAGTCTTTTCCATCTTCTCACTTCTCAACTCAAAAATATAATATATAAAAAAAGAAAAAACGTCTTCGCTCTCTTTTTTTTCTTCTTCTTCCCTCTCCTCACTTTCTTACGTTTTGTTTTCTTTCCCTCACTTTCTCTTTCTC
>JAVKPL010013198.1:0-70684 GCA_032173675.1 Gastrolobium villosum | reverse complement strand
ACCCTCAAATTAGTTATTGAGATAATGAGATGTGAAACATGCACATCTACAAGCAAGATGGATCAATTAACCCGATTTCTCGTCTTAAGTTGGTGAAAACATCCTTTGAAAGTGGTTTTGTAAAAATGTCCGCCAATTGCTTGGAGGATTCAACATGTTCTAAAACACAGTCACCATTTTGTACATGATCTCTTATAAAGTGATGACGAATATCAATATGTTTAGTTCTTGAATGCATGATGGGATTTTTGGTTATGTTGATGGCACTAGTGTTGTCACACCTAATAGGGATATGATCAAGATCAAGCCCAAAGTCCTTAAGTTGTTGTTTCATCCAAATAATTTGTGCACAACAACTACCGGCTGCCACATATTCTGCTTCGGCCGTGGACAGTGCTACACTATTTTGTTTCTTGCTATGCCAAGAAACTAGTGAACAACCAAGAAAGTGGCAAGTGCCACTCGTGCTTTTCCTATCCGATTTACAACCGGCAAAGTTGGAATCGGAATAACCTATAAGCTCACATGGAGCTCCCTTTGGATACATAGTCCTACTTGAGTAGTGCCTATGAGATATCTCAATATTCTTTTTACGGCACTTAAGTGTGATTCTTTAGGATTGGCTTGAAATCTAGCACACATGCACACACTAAACATAATATTCGGTCTACTTACGGTTAAGTAAAGAAGTGAGCCAATCATACCTCGATATCGAGTGATTTCAACAGGCTTACCTCCTTCATTCTTGTCTAATGTACACGATGTACTCATAGGAGTGTCAATCGCTTTTGAACTTTCCATACCAAATTTCTTGAGCAACTCCTTACAATATTTGCTTTGATTGATAAAGATTCCATCTTTCTCTTGTTTGATTTGAAGACCAAGGAAGAAGTTGAGCTCACCCATCATTGACATCTCAAATTCACTTTTCATGGTGTTAGCAAATTCTCCACAAAGTTTAATATTAGATGCATCAAATATAATATCATCAACATATATTTGAACCAGTAAAATATGATCATTTTTCCTTTTTATGAAAAGTGTTGTATCAACCTTTCCTCTTTCAAAGCCTTGTTCTAAAAGGAACTTGCTTAACCTTTCATACCAAGCTCTTGGAGCTTGCTTTAAGCCATATAAAGCCTTTCTAAGTTTAAAAACGTGGTTAGGCAAGTCATGATTTCAAAACCGGATGGTTGATCAACATAAACTTCTTCTTGGATATACCCATTTAAAAAAGCACTTTTGACATCCATTTGAAATAGTTTGAAGTCCATCATACATGCAAATGCAAGCAATAATCTAATGGCTTCTAATCTAGCAACGGGAGCATATGTTTCATCGAAATCAATTCCTTCTTCTTGATTGTATCCTTTAGCGACAAGCCTAGCTTTGTTTTTGGTGATTATTCCATTTCCATCTAACTTGTTCCTAAATACCCATTTAGTGCCAATTATTGAGTGATCATTGGGTCTTGGTACAAGTTCCCAAACTTGGTTTCTTTCAAATTGATTTAATTCTTCTTGCATTGCCAAGAACCAATGTTCATCAATGATTGCTTCATCAATGGTTCTAGGTTCGATTTGAGAAACAAATGCTAAATGATTACAAATATTTCTAATGGAGTTTCTAGTAGTTACCCCTTTTGACATGTCACCTATTACCGTATCAATGGGGTGATCTTTTGCCGATCTCCAATCCTTTAGAAGATCACATTCATTCTTGTTGACTTGAGAGGTTCCTTTATTTTGATTTTGCTCCTTCTCTTTGTGTTCATCCTCTTGCCTGTTGTCATTTAAATTCATGTTGCCCAAGATTTCTACAAAATCATTATCACAAGTTTCTTTTCTTGACAACGAAGGGTTAGTCTCATCAAATATCACATGAATTGATTCTTCAAGTACCATAGTTCTTTTGTTATAGATTCTAAATGCTTTACTTGTGAGTGAATATCCTAGAAATACACCTTCATTGGATTTTGAATCAAATTTGCCAAGGTTATCCTTTTCATTATTCAAAACAAAACATTTGCAACCAAAAATATGAAAGTATGAAATATTTGGTTTTCTTCCTTTGTAAAGTTCATAGGGGGTTTTCTTTAAAATGGGTCTAATTAAAGCACGGTTCATAACATAGCAAGCGATGCTTACGGCATCCGCCCAAAAGTATTTTGGAAGATTGTTTTCATTTATCATTGTCCTTGCAAGCTCTTGCAAGACACGATTTTTCCTTTCTACGACTCCATTTTGTTGTGGAGTCCTAGGAGTGGAAAAATTGTGTTGAATTTCTTTTTCATCACAAAAGATTTCAAAGTATTGATTTTGAAATTCTCCCCCATGATCACTTCTAATAGAAACAATGTTCAAAGATTTATCATTTTGAATAAACTTGGCAAGTTTTCTAAATGCTTGAAAAGCTTCGCTTTTATGAGCAAGAAACAATGTCCATGTAAAGCGGGAAAAATCATCCACAATGACGATGCATAGTAATTGCCACCAAAGCTCATTATTTGTGTGGGCCCAAAAATATCCATGTGTAAAAGTTGCAAGGGCCTAGTAGTCGAGACAATATCTTTGGATTTGAAAGAGGCCTTTACTTGCTTTCCCATTACACATGCATCACATAACTTGTCATTTTGAAATTTAAGCTTTGAAAGACCAATTACTAAGTCTTTAGAGATCAACTTATTTAAGTGACTCATGCCAATGTGTGCAATTCTTTTGTACCATAACCATGAATCATTTTCCTTACTAACCAAGCAACTATCGTCATTTGAAGGAATACCATCTAAGTCAATCATATAGATATTATCCACTCTATAGCCTTTAAACTTAAGTTGCCCATCATTTAAATTTTCAATTTTGCAATATTTAGAATCAAAAACAATTTTAAAGTCTTTGTCACACAATTGACTAATACTAAGCAAGTTATGTCTAAGACCATCAACAAGCAAGACATTTTCTATACAAGTTGATGAGGAGTTACCAACTTTCCCAATGCCAAGGATCTTTCCTTTGTTATTGTCTCCATAAGATACATGTCCATGATCCTTCCTTGTAATTGAAAGAAATTTGGTAATGTCTCCCGTCATATGTCTTGAGCAACCACTATCCAATACCCATTTAGATGAAGCACTTCTCAAACACACCTACAAAACAAATTCAACATTTAATCTTTGGTACCAAATCTGTTTGGGTCCTTGTGTGTTAGTCATGGGTCTAGTTCCTTTAGGAACCCACACCTTCTTTTGACCATTAATTCCATTCTTTCTAATCTTACATGTTGATGCACTATGTCCTTTTCCACCACAATGATAGCATTTAATGAAGGGACTACTAGTCATGTAAGATGGTGATATGAAGAAGTTCTTATAAGATTTTTCTTGTACGTTAGTATCGAATCCTAAGCCGGATTTGTTAAACATGCATCTTTGTTTTCCAAGCAATGCATTTAAGTTGTCTCTACCACATGTAAAATTGCTTAGCACATTGTTTAAGTCATCAATTTCATTTGTTAGCTTTTCACATGAAGCACGTGATGATGATGATGCATGATCATTTAATGATAAATATTTAATGCAATTGGTGCTAGCATCAATCAATTTAAGTGTGTCATTTTCATCTTTTAATTCTTTTACTTCTTTGTTTGAGCATGCAATTTGTTTTTCTAAGGAAACAATGGTCTTTCTCATTTCTCTAAGAGATTTAACATGCTCTAAAGATTCACTATGTAATTCATCAAATAAATTTTGTAATTCATCATATGAAGGAGATATAGAAGAGCAAGTGGAGTTTTGTGAAGGCCGGGGTGCCTATATGTATATCTGTGTTGTAATGAATTAGTAAATTTTTTGGTAAAAGAACAATGATGTAAGTGAAACCCCCTATGATGGGAAGTATTTGAAGAGGTTGTCTCTTGGGAGTGTCATTGGACGCTCAATTTGTTATGGGATTCATGATGAAGTCCCGCTGTGCAAGTTATACCTTAGCACACATGTTGATAATGCTGTGATAATTAAGATTGTCCTGGGTTTTCTTTGTGGATTGAATCCTAAGAGGTGTTGCTCTTGGAAGTCCTAGGCGAGCACCGCTCGAAGTTGGGACTTATCTGGTGGTCCTGATGCGCTGAATGCATGGTCTAGTCAATGATGGCACTCCTAGTGTCGTAGTGAAATACTGAGAGAAAAAGTGATGTTGTTTAATGAAATGGATCTTCTACAGTGTTGAGCATAGTTGCTATGAGCCATGTCAGGCAATGGATTAGAACTGTACCAAGCATGGGTACGAGTAAGAGTTGTAAAATATGTGCCAAAGTATGAGAAAGATGTTGGAATCATGTGAGGATGATTATGTTATGGACTAGTACTAATGAATAGTCAAGTTAATTGAGTAGAATGTTCGAGGAAAGAACCATATCTAGGAAATCATAGTGAATTATGTATAAGTAAGACATAACTAGTATACATTATGTGTCTATACAAAACTCTTTTTGCCGTTATATATGGATGTAATGTGAATGTGGTAATCTCTGTGTGGCTTATATGCCCGGAGTGTATGGTTATCTCCGTATGGATTATGTTCCCAGAGACTCTTATTGTTTTGTATAAGTAATATGATGTGAGGAAGTATCTAGTATGAGTGGGACTGTTAGTACAGCCGATGGCATGTTACCTCTTCTTGCATGAATTATAAGGACAGACTCTCTGATTGGTGGGGCATTGCACCTGGGGCCCTTAGGACAACAAGAGCTCAAGGGGTTAAACCTAAGGATGTTTTTACCCATTGCATTAGAGGATTGTATCTTGTGAAGAACGCAAGAGGTGAATGTGGATAACTGTAAGTGAACAATAATATGTCAAATAGGAAGAAATATGTGAGGTGCCATGAGATGGTAGTTTGATGTATGATTTTTGGGCACTCGGAGATGTGCATGTGCGTATACCAAGTATGGTAGTATGGATTTGAGTTTTACGAAAATTGTGAAATGGATCGTGGGATTCTCACCCTATGTGAAGGGAATAGAAAATTGATTAGTACCGATGGATTGAGTCAAAGTCTTCTGGGAAGGCTTGTGATGACGAGATGTTAAGATGGTGACCTGGTGGCTTTTCATAAGTGATGAATTGTGATGGAGTCAAGTAAGAAGGTGTGATACTAGCTGGTAAATAGAATGTTATTTGGTGAAATAAAAGGTTGATATTTTTGCCCTTGGTACACATTTTGACCCCAATTTCAGGACTTTCACTAATCCTTCCCTTTTAACCCACATTATATCATATAAACTCACATTTGAATTTATGAGGTGTTATAAAAGGCACCAGGAAGATTCCGGGAGTTATACGATGGGGTCCTTGAACGTAATCCAGCTGTGGATGTTCTTGGATTGTGCCCAGTTGTTGTGATATTGTATGTCATGCATGTCATACTTTGTTATATGTTGCACATTGAGTGAGCCATGGGGTGGAGTGATCCTCTAGTACCTTTGGTTTACTGAGATATATTTGTATATCTCACCCCGCTTTTGGGGACATCATTTCAGGTTAGGTTGAGCCTGGAGGAGTGGAGCATGAGGTGCATATGAAAGGCCATGAACTTGTGCATGTTGAAAATGCCATGCAATTGTAAATGTATAACTATACTTGATGTATATGTATCTTATGTGTGAGCATGGGATCTGTCCATAGCCACGATGATGTATTGGAAGCATGTCAATGTAATGTAAAGGGCTCTAAGCCTAATTTATGAATTGATTATTTGTATGGTTAATAAGAGCATGAAATAGAACTTTGGTGATTGAAACATAATGAATATTATGCATGTAACTGGACTGTGATGGATTGCAAGTGCCCGAAGGCGTTGTTGGTCCTTGTGTGTGCCACCCATTTGATTTTATATATCTTATGTATTTAGGTTGAATTGGCAATTGGGGATTGTTGTAGAAACAAAGGGAATTCTAGCCAATTTTTGGGAAATTGGCATGTTTTTAGCAAACTTTGGGAGAACGTATCTCCCCCCCACTGTGGTCCAATAGGGTTGGGCCTTACACCATTTTGAAGGTGGAGTTACCCTATATGCTGTGTCAAAATTTGGGGTTAATCAGAGTTAGAAATAGGGCGGTAGAAGGTCGGGAACTCAGCCCCTGGAGTGGCCCCTGCACAAGTGCAGGGGGCTGATTGGAAAAATGAGGCAGTGGAGTGGCGCCACCTGGCGCCATTAGTATGAAGAAACACGAAAAATGGCACAAATCAGCAGTGGTGTGGCCCTGGTTGGCGCCATAATGGCGCCACCTGGCGCCAATGCCCAGTAAATTTTACGAACTGTGTAATTCTGATGTGACGAGCCGTCTGTTCCGAATTTGGTTTGTGTAGGTAGAAAATGGATAAAGTGGTGATTAATTTAATGGGTTTATGGGGACCCTGAGAGTCTATAATAAGTGAAATAAATTATGTCAGTAGATGAAATAAGTCTTCCGCATTGTGTCACTGTTACGGTCACAACTTTTAGTTATTACACTTAAACGATTTTGAATGTTGCGTAATGAATGAGAAAAGTTTACCCGTATTTTATAAATGAACTGCTCTGATTGCAACTGCGCTTAATATCATAATTAATGATAACAACACCGGTAAACAACGGGCTGTTACAATGATGAAAATATCGCAATGGAAGAACGTCTTCTGGCCGAGGATGCTAGTGCTTCAGAAGGAGATGAAGGTGGTGATATAGGCGCGTCTCACCCTGTATACCACGAAGTAGTGGGCGCTCAAATCCTACAACTGCATGACGTTGCCTCCGCACAATCAGGAAATCATCATGAAGGTAATTTATAGAGTAATTATATACCTGATTTAGGATGTTTGTATTATGATGTTTTTTTTTGTATAAACGTATTAAGATGTTTTAATTACTATATGCAGGGAACAATGTTATTCCTTTTTGGGAAGGAATTCTGCATTACACACATATTGATTGGAGTTATCGGAGCGAACAAGAATCATGCACTGATGGTACGATTTCAGGATCGGGATCAATACAAGGTCTGTGGCAACTGGGTGACAAGTGATTTGTGAACCAAGAATTTGCAACAAAAAAAGAGGTTCAAATGGCACTGAAGCACAACCTCATTAGGGAGCATCAAGAAGCAATTGTAATTGAGGGCACGCCTGCAAAGTTAAGCATGAAATGTTGCGCGTATGATAAAGGTTTCCCGTGGCGCGTTATGTAACCGTTACGTACCGGTATTGTTAACATTAATTATGATATTAAGCGCAGTTACAATCACAGCAGTTCATTATAAAAATACGAGTAAACTTCTTCCGTTTATTATGCGGCAATTAAAACCGTAAAAAGCGTAATAAATAAAAGTTGTGACCATAACTGTAAACTCTTGCAGAATACTTGTTTGAACTATTTTTATATCTTATTTTACTTATTACACGACACTAAGGGGTTCCCATTAACCCACCTAGCCAATTTCTTAATCTTACGTCTTCTACCTATCCGGACATGGTTCGGTATATTCATTCATACTCTCTTAAATTTCTTTGTGTTCGTCTCATCTTTTAGTATCTTTTAAGGGACTTAATTACCTTTCTAATGAGCCATCACACGAGTCATTTCGATCTCATTTGCTCCGGATATCGCCGTTTGAAGTTGGACAAGCCAAACTGCTATCCAACCCCAAAACGGCTCCAAATGTCTCTCACTCCATGAATTACTGCAGAAAATCCACTCATCCAATTTCTCTCACATTTTTACACCATAAACTAGACACATCAACCTTCAATTTGATATATCATAATCTTAATTTTACCAAGAAACGAAGTAGGAATAAAATTCCCAAAAACTGCCAAAAACAGCCCCTGCACAGGTGCGTTCTGGATAGTCCGTGTTCACAAGCCTCTACAAGGCTGCGTAAAACCCAGAAATATCTAAGCTTTTAACACCATGTAGGGGACATCTCAAGCTTAAAAATGGAGTATGTCACGTCCCTATCGGACCTATGTGGAGGGAGATATGCTCTCCCGAAGTTCACCTAAATTCTGCCAATTCTACAGAAAATTCGCCAGAGTTTCCTTTGTTTTTCCTAAAATCCCCAAATTTGCAAAAGCTCTCTAGTACCTCAAATGTACCTAATAACCAATGGGTGGCACACACAAGGACCAAAAATTCCTTGGGGCACTTATAACCCAACTCAATTTATATTTATTAAACAGTTCATACTATATAGCTCACTTTATAAATCTTTAACTTTTTTCAATCACCAAAGTCCATTTACATGCAATTTCTCAACATACGATAAATCATAAACCTAAAATAGGCCTAAAGCCCTTCCATCATATTACATCAAGTATCATTGCACCATTACACTTCTTAAATACATATTACATCTTACAAATCACAACTTTAAATTACAACTTACAACATAAAACTTAAAATGGCATATACACTAGACTTAGGCAAAATGACATGAACAAATATGACTGTGAAACTCATCCTACATACATATGGGATGTTCATGCCCTAAGTCTAGCCTAGGAAAAATGGCCACCAAAATGCAAAATATGAAAAGTGCTCTACTAGTCATCCTGCGGGCTTCTTGCCCGCCGCTCCTGCACCACTGCTACCTCCTGAAATAAAGTGCCCAAGATGGGGTGAGATATACGAATATATCTCAGTAAACCAGAGGTTCTGGAGAAAACTCTGCCCAATGGCTCACTTCGATGCATATAAATAATATAAGACAACATTTCTCAAAACGGGATATAGTAAGGGATTTAGAGAAATTGGGAAAATATCGGGATACAAAATACGATGAAGCGGGATGGTAGCTACCAATACCACGCAACGTCCTCGGCATATATAAGCCTATGGGTATCATCCAAGGCGTGTTCCAAGAACATCCAACCAAGGTACCCCTACCATTCATATACACCCGAGACATTCCTAGTGTGCTCCTATACGGATCACACACCATGACCCTAGGTCAACTGGAACTCCTTCTCGGAGACCTATCCAGTGGAAGTCCGAAACTGCCCGAAGGGTACACTGTCTACTGGCCAGAGACTCGGTACATAAGTACCCTCATAAATGCTACATGCATGCTTATGCTATTCTACACTACTCATATACATTTCCTACCATCACCCTCAACGGGTGTGGTGGAACACACAAGGGGAACAAGCCCCAGTACCAAGAGGTTACCTTAATATGTTCCTCCACTTAGCTCCGCAGTAGCTTATCTTCTAAACTTGTTACTCAACAGAATGCCTACACAGAGGACATTCCCAATTACTCAAAACTCATGCAACACATGCCAATTTACAATTATACATGCATTGATCCAACCACTTACCTCAATCCACTTGGTCCAGGACCAAGGGCAATCCACCGACTTACGGTTCGGGGTTCAAATCGACATATGGCAACCTACAATAACCATGTACGAATAGTTAGTACACGGCAATTCTAGCAAAATGCGAAAAACGTCAAAATCACCCCCTTCCCCTTGAAGGTTCGGCCAAGCAAGGCATAATTCCAAATTTATTTTTTCTAAATTTTCTTTATCATTTTATTATACATCCTTAGGTTGCTACGAGGCTATACCAAGTGTTGTTTTTCCATTTTACGTCTTTTAAACATCGTTTTGCTTAATAATTCACTCTAGGACCCTTTATGTCCCTTAACCCCATTTATTATTTTTAATTGATTCTTCTACTTTCCAACCACCACACAACCCATCTAAATACCATTTAACACTTGAAACATCAACCAAGAAATGCAAACAACCTCAATTCCCTAAAACTCTTTATATGGCCGAATTACCAACTTGGAATTTCCAAAGAATTCTCACTCAATTTTAATCATTACACACGTCATACAATCTCATTATATCAACATATAATCATCCAACAACTCACCACTAAAATCCTAACACATTTTCCAAGGTCAAAGTCATGACACCTCAAAATATTCTAAGTTACAAAATCATATTTTTCACCTAAAATTTTCATTGCATTTATAGCTAATACATATTATTCTAAGACACATTCATGTACAAATTTTTTTCACTTGAGCTCTCTAAACACATCAATCAACTAATCCCTCTTTAGGGTTCATAATTCAATTCACATGAATCAATCATTTAAATACAAGGAAAATTACCCAAATGCAAGGCACAAGGCTCCTCCTAAACATACTCCACCATTGGAGCACTTAGAAGCTCCATGAACACAAATCTCCAACTATGAGCCGCGGCCTTGAGGAGGAATTTTCGCAAAATATAGCTGGATTGAAGGCTTGCCACTAGTGCCAATGTGTTTAAAAGGTGTTTTCCATCAAGTTTCAAGCCAAAAATCACTGATTTGGTGGAGAAATGGTGTAGTTATGGAAGAATGAAATTTCCAAAGCCATTTTTGCACAAAAAAAGAAGGGCTGCGGGTTTTTGCCCCACCTAACGCGATTTCAAACTCATTTGAATTTCCCTCCAATTCCACTAAACTTCCATAAATTCAAAACCTATTTAGAAACTCTAATTTTTAACATTAACCATTGTCCTTTAATTATACTTGATCAGATGAATCCAGAGTTTTCCGGTCGTTCGGAGAAAACACTATTTTAAGCTGTTGCTCGCGCCGTTGGCACGCTTCCCAAACTAACTTATTTCCATCAATTTTTATCAGAAATCATATTTCCTAGTTCTATAGACCATTTATAACTCATATTTGAAACTTAGAGCTCGAAACTCAATCGGCACGTTTTACGGTGCAATCGTACCACAGTATTTTTACCCGCGAAAAATACTATTCTCTGATTTTTCTGAAACTTGCCTATTCTCTCAATTTTTCGTTCCGAATCAATTTCCAGGGTTATTTTTATCATCTAAGACCTTCTGCTCAATTTTTATCTTACTAGGGTTACGTGCATGGCTAATTACTGTTTTGCCATTTCTTTGTATTTTGGCCTATACTCAGGATTTTCACTAATCCTTCTCTTTAATTCTCATTTAATATTTTAATATTTAAACTTAGAAATGCGATGTGTTATACGTTAGGGCGATAAAACCAGTGTTTGGTGAAAATTGGAAGATTACCAGATAGGGTGGGGATCACAATTGCTTGAATGACCACATTTCTCAAGGTCATAGACAGCTCGATGCTGACGTCATTGCGGACCTCATTCTAGGTACGTATTATATCTTAATGAGATGTCAACTGTTATAGTTGTTTGTGTAATTAAATGCATTCTACGTAATGTGAATGTAATCTCTTCATTGGCAGGGATTATAAGGGAAGAACCATCAGTCGCAATTGCATTGGTTCAAGAAAGGATAACATCTAAATGTGGCTTTAAAGTTTCATACAGAAAGGCATGGTATGCTAAGCAAAAAGAGATGGCAATTATGTACGGTGATTGGGAGGATTCATATGTTTTTTTGCCGAGGTGGTGTGAATACATGCTTCGCTTTTCTCCAGGTTCTTTTTATCATATTCAAACAAATGATTATTATGTGGAGCATGGCTTAGCTCCAGTCATACAGATTGATGGCACGCATTTATATGGGAAGTACAAAGGCAAATTATTGGTGGCCACAGCCCAAGATGGAAATGATGAATGTTTACCGATTGCTTTTACCATCGTTGAAGGTGAAACCTTGGAAGCCTGGGACTATTTCCTTGTTAATATTCGTGCTCATGTTACAGAAATGTCAAACATATGCCTCATCTTCAATCGACATCGTAGCATAATATCTGTTGTGGAGAATAACCGTAATTGGCTGCCACCAAATGTATATCACGTGTTTTGTATTCGTCATAGTGCAAGCGATTTCAATCAAAAGTTTCGAAATGACAGAATGAAGGGGACATTAAAGAATTTAGGTATACTTGGTTGAACTGTACTTATTTAGCTGTTTCTGGCTTAGATCTCTTATGTGTGTACAATAATATTAAATTGTGCAGGCTATACTCCGACAATGGTTGACTTTGAAAGAGGTCTTGCGAGATTTCTTGAAGCTAGTCCTCAGATTGCTGAGTGGATTGATGTCATCCCTAAAGAAAAGTGGTCGCGTGCATACGATGTTGAAGGACGCAGGTACAGGCATATGACAACAAAATTGGCAGAATCTGTGAACAGGGTGTTGAAAGGGGTCAGAAATATGCCCATAACTGCTTTGGTTAAGCACACATACAGCAGATTGGTTCATTATTTTGTTACGAGAGGTAAATCTGTTGCTGTGCAACTTCAATTTGCACATCGTCATTGCAAAATGTTGTTGAACTGGTCAAGAACAACGAAGTACTAGCAACCGGCCACCATGTGCGTGCATATAATGTGGAACATATAGTCTTCGAGGTTGATGAGGGATGGGATCGTTCGTATTCTGTCAATCTCCCACAGAGGTTATGTCAATGTGGAAAGTTTAAGGCTTTTAAATGCCCGTGTAGTCACGCCACTGCTGCTGCTTTAAGTGTTCGGCAGAATCCTTCCCAGTATGTGGATGATGTTTTCTTGACAACTAACTTGGTTAAGGCTTATTTGTACCTGTGGCAGCCAATTGGTAATGAGGAAACAATACCACCAAATACGGGTGTTGGGTGTGAAGTTGTTGGTTGCTTAAAATATTATGATGAAGGACGTTCCTTTACTTTAGTTCATCGAGAGAAAACACATTTGTTCTCTTGACTTCAACCCAAGTGCGGGGGTGAGAATAATCCCAGTAGTGTGGCAACAAAACCAATAATATAACAGTATTAACTAGGCACAAAATCATAAACAGTCACTTCAACATATCCTTGTTCCCTTTCCTTTTTCCTTTTCATCATATATATATATATTGCGTATATAACGCCTTTCCTTTACGCTTTTAGCACCGTCGTGCGCGCACTTCACAGTGGATATCAATATACCTGGCACCTGAGCTCTCTGTGGATTCCAACTGTGGGCCTATGCGGACTGATGCCAAGTGTCCCATACCCTGGTACCTTAGGGATGCCTATATGATGCTTGCTCAAACACATGGTCCTGTACATAACTAATCTAAAAGCAAGGCCTATATGATCTTGGTACATGCATGCCATGCTATGCTTTCACACACAAAGCGTACAAAAATGCGGTATGATGTAAGGTGCATGCTTATATACTTTTCATATAGCCATCACGGCACATATACTTGTCATATACGTTATGCTGCCACATAACAACTTTACCTCATAATCATATGGCCATCACGGCACATTTTATAGTCATCACGGCACATTTTTGGCAGTTTTCTTTCATCATAAGGAACATAATACTTTTACGGAGTATGGAGCATCATGTCACAACTTTATACCAGTAGTCAATAGTCACATTAGGTAATATCGCCTGACACTTACCTTGTGTGCCTTAAATAATACCAAACAGCAGCGAAGTATCTCACTTCTTAAGCGCACCTAAATCAATTACAACCAATCATTCACAGTGGCGATTTACAGCAGAAACAGTGAGCATACAGCAGCGTTTTTATAGCAGAAACAGTGATCATACAGCAGCATTTTACAGCAGAAACAGTGAGCATACAGCAGCGTTTTACAGCAGAAAACAGTGACGTTTTGTTCTTAAAACAGTGAGCAGAAAACAGTGACGTTCTCCTTAAAAACAGTGGGCAGAAACAGTGACGTTTTACAGCAGAAAACAGTAACACTTTACAGCAGAACAGTGAACGTTTTTAAACAGAAACAGTGGCATTTTGGACATCAAACAGTGGCATTTGGACGTTAAAACAGTGACATAAGTAGTGGTATTTGCACATCAAAATAGTGGCGTGAATGGTAGCATTTGAACATCAAAATAGTGACATAAGTAGTGATTTTTAAACATCAAAACAGTGGCATAAATAGTGATTTTTGAACATCAAAACAGTGGCATGCATTTGAACATTAAAACAGTGGCCTAAAGAGTTGTGTTTGGACATCAAGATGGTGATCATTTTATGCAGAAACAGTGGCACATTAAGTACTAAAACAGTGGGCATTTTTGTGCAGAAACAGTGGCACATTAAGTACTAAAATAGTGGGCATTTTTGTGCAGAAACAGTGGCATGTGAGGCACTAAAACAGTGAGCATTATGTGCAGAAACAGTGGCATGTGAGGCACTAAAACAGTGAGCATTGTGTGCAGAAACAGTGGCATCAAAATGGTGATCTTGTCGAACAGAAACAGTGGCATATTTATCCTCAAAACAGTGGCACATTCATAGGGAAACAGTGGCATTAACTCAAGCATAACCATGAGACTTTCATTCCATAACTTAAGCATACAAGTCATCATCAAATAGCTCCACCATTATACTTTCACCATGCTCATTCAAGAATCCAAAACAAAACAGAATCAAGGAGACATCTCATGCACACACATGGTTACACACAATGAAAGGAGTCTAAGTTCTAAGCTTACCTCTTGTAGCACACACTTCTTGGTCAAGGATCACACACCACTCCTTCTATCTTTACTAAACAACAAGTTCACCCTTCCTAGGAGATGGCCTATGCGCATACAATGGTGAGGAGAACACTTTGGACAGCTTCCAAGGGTGAGTAACAAGGCTGGACAGTGAGGGAAAAGAGAGGAAAAACTTGCACTATTCTTGATGTATAGGCCACGGCTGGATGGAGGTGAGGGAAGATGAGAGTTGGCTTAGTCTTTCTTTCTCCAAGTGCTCATGCATTCACGGCTAGAAGGTGGGGGGGAAAGGGAGGAGAGTTGGCTGCACTTGTACAATGAGGACAGCCCCCCCTTGGTGCGCACAAGATAAAGAGAAGTGAGGAAGGTTTGAAATGATGAAGCATCATGGCAAATCTGATTTCTTGTGGAAGTGGGGCTGCAAACTTGGTCAAAACAAGCAAGGGGTTTGCTTCTTGCACACTCTAGATGCATGCAAGGAGGTGAGGTGGGAAGTTGTCATCATGTGCACATGCAAAGTGGTCTCTTGGTCAACAAGTTATGCAGATTTTGGTGTCATAAAAATCTGATTTATGACCTCTCCATGTGCGCCTAAGTGAGGAGGATGCAGCCCAAAAGAAAAGCTAAGGAGTACAAGTGTCTTCCATGCAATGAAGTTGAAGTCAAATGGTGCACATGCAAGGTGGTGAGGTGGCGGTCATGCATGGGCCAAGTTGGAAAATTTTCTAAGTCTTTTCTACCCTCTTATGCGCATGAATGAGTGGGAAAAGATTACTCTTGCCATGTGAAAGTTCCTTGATACACAAGACAACCTTGTAGGACAAGGCTTAAAGGAGATAGGAGTGGACACAACCTTGGGCTGAACTAGATGGATCCAAGAACCTCCTTGGGCCATCGGCCAACACACACAAAGGATCCAACAAGACAAGTCTAAAGGTGACAAGTCCACACACACTAGCCCACTTCCCAAGCCCTTTAAGCATCAAAGCCTTATAACACACAATCAAATTACTCATATGATAAAAATTCACATGTCCACATATGTACCCTCCTATGATTTAATTTAAATACTTCACTAACTTACCTAAGTCTCATCCAAGGGTAAAAGTCATGTAATTCGCAAGCCATCAAACATAAGCCAACAATTCGAATTCTACACATGCATCTATATCATTATATGCTTATGTATTTTACTAATTATGTGGGATGTTACATGCAAGTGCACACATCATGTAATAAGTGGGACTATTAGTGCCCAGATTATCGTTCCCATTAGGATAGTACTCTAATTAATGCCTTAGACTATTTTAAAAAGAATGAAAATGAAAAGAAAAGTTAGTAATTGACCTATTTGGTCAGACATTCCCTACTGTCTTGACAACATTCCTAAAAATTAGTAGGTTCAATCTGACAGCAAATAGGTCGTCGCGTCATTATATAAGAAATCCTTCTTGATGAGAGAAGGAACGACAATAAATCATTGAATAATATTCATTGGGTTGGCAGCTCATTTTTGGCAACTAAACCCGGCTCATTTTAGCGGGTTACGAGCCAACCCTAGTTCTAGTTATACTTATGGGCATTAGTAACGAGGACTGGTTTTTTAACACCCATGCTTGTGAATGAATTAACGGTGATTTCTGAACATCAAGTTCATCTCTCTGTTCCGATTAGTTAAAGAGGTTTTGACTGAAAATCGATTTTTGCGTATCAAACCTATTCCATCGATATCTAGATTTAGCCTAACTTAGATTACATTAGAAAATAATATAACCCATTAAAAATGCTCTTCTCCAACAGCTTAAACTTTTATGTTGAATTGTTACAACTTAAATTATTCAAATATTTTAACTTATTCCAAGTCTGTTTTAAGAAGGGCTGGCTTGGCTCAGCGGTAAGCTTGCTTGCCGTGGTGTGTCAGGTCACAGGTTCGAATCAGCCTCTCTGCAAAAAGTAGGGGAAAGGCTGCCTAGAGTATTCCCTTCCCCAGACACTCACGAAGTGGGTATTTGAACTGGGTCGGCCCTTTATTCCAAGTCTGTTTTAAATTGTAGTATATACAACTAAAAGGGCTTGAGTTCGAATCCTGGTAAACACACTTTGTAGGTAGCGGAGAAACCCTTGCCCTCTCAATCCGCGAAAGGGATTAGTCTCATCCTATGTGGGGTGGGAAAACCCTTGGGTATATCCGAAAAAAATGGCATTTTGATATACGAAATCTTGCAAGCTTCTTAAAAGAATGATAACTTCCGAGGGTAGAGTACTTTCTTTTGCTATAAAATTTGTATCAAGATTCTTTAGCATTTAATGTTTCTAAGAACTCAGTTTTCTAGTTAACTTATTTTATTTTAAAAATGCTCGAAAAGTTTGTTCATGATAAAAATATATATCTAAAATTTATTTTAGGATAAAATAAAATAATAAAAATATATTTCTAATTTTAAAAAATGTAAAAAAAATACATATTCACATTTCAAAAATTATATGACTTTTTTTTTTATTTCTTCATTATGATATTTCCCTACAATTTTTAAGTTTACATACATGATTTTATGAGATCATGTATGAATTATTTTATTGTAATATGTTAAAATCTTAATGATTAACTAAAATCAATGTAAACTAATAAAAATTTATGTCAAATTTCTTTAGTAGTTAACCTTTTTCATAACACAATATACCAATTATCTTTGTATGAGTATGTTTAAATATAATATCTTTTTTTGGTAGAAAAATATAATATCTTTAACTATGATGTGAGTTATTTATTTAATAATAAAATATTTAATACATCTTCTTTTTAAATATTCCATGAAAACATTTTATTAAAAAGATAGAGAAAAATAAATTAATTCAAACATACTTTTTGTTATAAATAATATTGCACTCCCGAAGAAACAATGAGTAACCTTTGTAACTTCTAATATGTAATTAGGAGAATTCTAATAAAGACAAAAAATTTATCTCTGCTCTTTTCCTTCACCTGTTTCTATCTCTATCGTTCTTCTAGTTTTCTATTATTTCACAACACATTATCAGCACGATTATCTCTGTCATATAACAAAACATGTCCAACGTGTTACTACCATAAAATTCCTTTGACGAAACCTCTTGATCCACCAATCTAGTTCTGCTCAGCATTGATATCAGTGGCATCAACCTTGGCAGATGGCGGTGGTGTCGCTGAAACACCGTGAGAACTCCACATCAGAGATGAAGATGGGCATCTCAGAGGACAAAGTGATGGTAATATTATGTGGGAGCATTCTGTGGGTGTCCATGATTATTCTCCACAAAAGTCAAGTATGCTCTAGAAGGTATATGTTTCTTTTTCTCTTCACAGGAAGATTTTCTACCCTTATTATCCATTTGATTAGATAGTGGACTGTTATGCATTCATAAGCTTGATAATATACCAAAGCATGATTCGTTCTTTGTGAGATTTTATATGATTTGAACATCTTGTCTTTCTTTTATATTTAACATTTAGTTACTTTATAACTAGTTTAGTTTTGGTTCCCACGTTTAGTTTAGTCACTTTAATTCTGTTTTTAGACTGAGTATTTGTACTTTCTTTTGTGCGTAATAAGAAAATGAGTTTTTAGTTTCTCTTATTCCTCTTCTTTTTTCTTTGACTTCTAATGTTATTATGGTGTAAAATGGTATCAGGAGAAAATTCTCTCACGGCTTTTCCCTCGCTTCTCTTATTTCTTTTCAATCGATTGGTTTTGTGGTTCTTAATCCGAAAACCTAACTTGAATCTTTCTTTCTTCAACTCTTGAATATGGCATCGTCGAATCTCGGATCTAACACTGATGAATCTTCGAATCTATACTTTCTTCACCATTCTAATAGTCCGGGTTTGGTTCTTGTTTCACAACCACTTTAAGGAGACAACTATTCTTCTTGGAGTCGATCGATGCTCATCGCCCTCTCCGTCAAGAACAAGTTAGGGTTCATAGATGGCACCACTGAGAAGCCTTCAGGTACGGATTCTCCTATGTTCCATTCCTGGAAACATAACAATGACATAGTTATTTCTTGGATTTTAAACTTGGTTACAAAGGAGATTTCTGTGAGTATTCTATCTCGGAATCTACATCTGAAATACGGAATGATCTTAAAGATCGTTTCCAACAAAGCAATGGACCTAGGATTTTTCAATTGCATAGAGATTTGATCAGTTTATCTCAAGAGCAAAACTCTGTCAGTGTCTATTTTACAAAGCTGAAGTCCATGTGGGAAGAACACGACAATTTTTGTCCGTCTTGCACCTGTGGCGCATGCACTTGTGGTGGTGTCCGTAAACTGGCAGGCTTCTATCAAATGGAGTATATCATGGCCTTTGTAAGAACCCGCACCGCTAATTAAGGTAATTAGTAAATTAATTATGATAATTAGGAAATGATTACATAATTGACCTTAATAATTATTAATGGGCTTAAATAATTATATTGAGTGAGTAAAAATGCTGAAAGTCGCTTTTCGGAAGAAAAGCGCAGATACCGGTTCTGCTACTCGGTATAAATGTGTACCGGAAAAGTATCCCGGAAAATTATAACGAATGCATGATAATTACTAGAATATTATGTAGGACTTGTAAAACAAGTTTCAAGTCAAAATAATGCAATCTGATGCCAGAACTGATACTGGCTATGGAAAAGCGCGTACCGGAAAGGTGCTCCGAAAAATAAAATAAAAATATGAAAAATCTTAGAAAAATGTGTAGGTCTAGATTCCAAAGTTTGGGATCAAGATCTTTTACTTTGCTATTAAGGCTAATACTGCGCGTTATGACTTAAACCCCTATATATATGCTAACTTAGCACAAAACCCTAGGTTGCATATTGTTCATACGTGAGTTTTGGTGGCTGAAGGGGGTGGTTACTGTTTCATTGCCTCTCCTTCACCATTTCTTGAGCCTTGGACCATTTCCTCCATGATTCTTCCTTCTCTTCTTCTTACAAACACATAGTAGGGTGGGTTGTGAGGGTGTGAAGTGGTGCTTGCTGCACACTCAGCCACTGTTGAGTGAATCCTTGAGGGCTGGTTGAAGAGTTGAGTGTGGTGAGGCTTGATCATGGCATTTGTGGTCAAGTGGTGACCTTGGTGAGGGGAAAGAACCCATCTTGGAGGTGCCATTTTCGTGCTCCTCCTTGGTCTGAGTTGGTAGTGTTTTTGGAGAGCTCCAAGAGCACACATTACTCTGTTTCAAGCTTGGGGTAAGTTCCCTCACCTTTGATCTTAAGTTTTGATGCTTAAAGTTGATGTCTTGGCCATGTTTAATGAGTAAACAAGAAGGTATAATGAGTATGAACCTAAAATAGATTAAAGATGCATGCTTTAACGTGTACATGTGTTAAAAGTTGAATCTTTGGGTTGGATATTCACGAAATGCAGAAACTGCGTTCTGTCGTGAGATATCCGGATATTTGTCGAACAGATATCCGGATATCAGTATCCGGATATGGTATCCGGATATGCATATCCGGATATGGTATCCGGATATCCATATTCGGATATGGGACCTGGGTGTCCGGATATGTTATATCCGGATATGGTCAGTGTGATATCCGGATATGTCATATCCGGATATGTTCCCTGTGATATCCGGATATCCTGGGTTTTCGCAGAACAGTAGCTGTGCTGTGTGAACAGTGAGCTATTGGGGGTTTGTGGACCCTAGATTAAGGAAGTTGGACTTCTGTATTAAAGGAACTAAGTCAGAATCATATGATTAAGGGCTTATGGCTTTGTTGGAAGCCTTAAGACGTAAAACGTAAAAGAAAGGCGTAGTCTTTAAGTTGTATGCTTGTGATGCATAAATATTGATGTATTATTGGTCCATATCAGATTGTGATACTGCTGTTTTTGGACTTGAGAGTGGTTGGACTCTTGGCTTGGATAGCTAGCTTGCAAGGTAAGCTTTCGTGTCCTCGGTTTAGCCATTTTGTGATTCCACCATGTCCCATGGGGATGTGGTTTATGCATGCTGTGTTACATGCTTTGATGTTTTGGAAATGTTGTTGAGCTATTATATGCAATGTGCTTTTATGATATGCATGTGGTGTCCACCTAGACGGTAAGCCTGAGTATGTAGTACATACAAGATGGTGAGGCTGTGGGTGAGGTGCAAGCGGTGTTCCTTGTACTCATGTGGGTTTAGACGTATTCCTGCATTTCTCTGGCCAGTAGATTTGATAAACACACATGGCATGATTATCTGCTGCATCGCATAGTTTTGGAACTTATATTGTAAATACTGTTTTTGAACTTATATTACACATGTAAGTGAGCTTGAGGTGGAAGATCCTTGAGGACCCCTTGTCTTACTGAGATTTCTTGTTTAGAGATCTCACCCCACGTTTGGGGACGCTTATTTCAGGATCAGGTAATGTTGAGGGTTCAGGTGGCAGGAGGCCAGAGCTGAGCTAGACTGTCTGTATTTTGCTGATATGATGGATGCTGTTTACTTGACGGTTGTTTATGTTTTCTGTTAAGTTTTATGTTGAGACTGTTATTGGGCATTGTTGCCTTATTTGGTGAGCATGGGGTTTGTCCATGCCACATGGTTGTGTTATTGTCTTTTTATTTAAGTTGTAATTAAAGTATCAGGATTTTGACCCAGGCTATGTGTTGTAGTCCTGTGGTTTTAGATACTCACGTATTATTTATATATGAGGTATTCCAGTTAGTTGTCTTGCAATTTACATACAGGCAGTATTTTATGAAATTGATTAAGTAATCAAGTTGGTTAAGTTTAATGACGTCATAATTGAATTAAAGAAAAAGTTATTCCGCATTTTAATTAAGCGTGGCTTAATACGATAGTATGTTAACAATCCGGGTTAACACGGGCTGTTACAGCCTTCCCTATGGGGTTGAATGAGTCTTTTTCTCAAATTTGTGGCCAGCTTCTTTTATCTGATCCTCTTCCTTCTACCAATACAGTTTTCTCTTTGGTGGTTCAAGAAGAAAGGCAACGTCACATAACTGGTCAGTCCATTTCAACCAGTAATTCAATAAACACGTTGGCTTTTGCAGTTAAAAATGATGCTTATGTCAAAGGGACTCGCAATGATCGCCCGTTTTGTACTCATTTTTAGTACTATGGGCACACTATTGAAAAATGCTACAAATTACACATATATCCTCCGGTTTCAAACACAAACAAAAATTCAATCCTACGAAGACAAATATAGTCCTTACTAATCAAGTGTCTGTTAAACAAAAGACTGATATGCCCGGTGCTCTTCCTACAGATACCATTACTACTTTTCTACAGGACCTGGACCCAAATAAGTGCAACCAGTTATTAACTCTATTGTCTAGCCATATGCCCATTAAAACTTCTTCGTCTGTAGATAATTCATTCACTTCTTCACCCATAGGTATTTGTTCATCAGTTTTAGTCAATCCAGTGTTTTCTACATCTACTCTATGGATAGTGAACTCTAGCGCATCTAGACATATATGCAATCATGCTCAGAATTTCCTCTGATTATGACCAATTCATGGTTCTACAGTCACACTACCTGATTATGTTTCAATACTTGTACATCAAATTGGAGATATTCAGCTCACTCCACACTTATTGATCATTGATGTTCTCTATGTTCCACAATTCAAATTTAACTTGTTGTCCGTCAGTGCTCTTATCAATAACTATCAAATTATGCTCAATTTTTTTTTGATAATTTTACAATCCAGCATATCAACACCAGGATGATGATTGGCAAGGGTGACAAGTTGGAGGGACTCTATGTACTGCATACTCAGGACAATACACAAACATCGCATTCTGTCATTCTGAATACTGTATCTAGTGATATTTGGCATCATAGGTTAGGCCATTTGTCCAATAATTGCTTGAATCATATGAAAGATAAGCTTCATTGTTCAGATTTACATACAAATAATAAAGTCCCATGTTATATTTGTCCATTAGCTAAACAGAGTAGACTTCCTTTTGTTTTTCACAACAAAATTGCTGACTCACCATTTGATTTAATACATTGTGATATATGAAGTCCATATCATACAATTTCTTACATTGGTCATCATTTTTTTGTAACTTTGGTAGATGATTGCACTCGTTTTACGTGGGTTTATTTTCTAAAACATAAATCTGAAGTTTCAACCATAATTCCCAAAAAATTTAGCATGATTTCTACTCAATTTGGTAGAAAATTTAAGGTTTTTCGATATGATAATGCTAAAGAGCTAAAGTTTGATGATTTCTTTAGTCAGCATGGGGTTCTACATCAATATTAATGTGTGGAGACTCCTCAACAGAACTCTGTAGCTGAACGGAAACATTAAGATATCTTGAATGTTGCAAGAGCCTTATTTTTTCAGTCGCGGTTACCTAATTTTTTTTGGACAGACTGCATTATGACTATTGTTTTTTTGATTAACAGGACTGTTTCATCTAGACTTCATCATAAATCTCCTTACAATCTGTTGTATCAAAAGGAGTTTGACTATCCACACTTAAGAGTTTTTGGATGTTTGGTGTTTGCCTCTACTTTGTCTGCCCATTGCAGCAAGTTTCATCCAAGAGCTCGCACTTGTGTCTTTCTAGGCTATCCCCCTTGTATGAAAGGTTACAAGCTACTTGACTTGGTTAGTAAACAAATCTTCATATCTCGTTATGTAAGATTCCATGAGAAAATATTTCCTTATCCTGGTGAACCTTCTCAATTCACTTATGGATCCTTTTTCGGATTTAACACTCCCCAATATTATTACATCTACTCCTTGTTTAGAACCAGAGGATGATCCTACACATCAGTCATATGTTTTACAACAACCTGTATCACAATCAATTTCAGATGTGGAGGCTATTCATGCACACGACCAACAATCTAAACATGTACAAGATACATTGGTTCCATCTAAATCTTTGGTTCCTAGGAGGTCCAGCCGACCCAGGTGTCCTAGATATCTTCAAGATTATCATTGTAATCTTCTTCATCATTCATCTACTTCAAGCACTTCCATTCCTTATCCTTTATCTTCGGTAATCTCATATGACACGTTGTCTCCTATGCATAGAAACTTCACTCTTAATGTCTCATCACACTTTGAGCCTCAATTTTATCATCAAGCAATTGTTGTTCCAGAATGGCGTGAAGCCATGAAAGCTGAGTTGCAAGCTATGGAAGATAATAATACATGGTCCATTGTTTCACTACCTCCTGGCAAACACACAATTGGATGTCGCTGGATTTACAAAGTTAAACCCAAATCTGATGGATCGATCGAGAGGCATAAAGCCCGCTTGGTGGCCATGGGATATACTCAACAAGAGGGAGTGGATTTTATTGATACTTTTTCCCCAGTTGCAAAATTAGTCACAGTCAAGACCTTATTGGTTGTTGCTTCTTCACAAGGCTAGATTCTCCATCAACTAGATGTAAATAATGCTTTTCTAAATGGTGACTTGTTTGAATAGGTTTACATGTATTTACCTATTGGTTATAAAGTTCAGGGGGAGCACTTGGCACTTGGTAGCAGGCGTGTATGTCATTTACACAAAGCTCTTTATGAACTTAGACAAGCATCAAGATAGTGGAATTCAAAATTCAGTGTTGTCCTCTTAAGTCATTGATTTTGGCAGTCCAAATCAGATTACTCCATTTTTACAAAAGAGACTGGTTCATCTTTTGTTGCTCTTTTAGTTTATGTGGATGATATCATCCTTACAGGTCCATCATCTGAAGTAATTGAAACTTTAAAGCAATTTCTACATTCATAATTCAAGATCAAAAAATTAAGTACCTTAAAATACTTTTAGGACTTGAAATTACTAGGAGTAGCAAAGGCATAGTATTATCTCAAAGACATTACACTCTTCAATTATTAGATGATACTGGATCTCTTGTTTGTAAGCCAGCTATTGTACCTATGGAACATAAGTCACAACTCAATGGCACAGATGGTGATATTCTACCTGACCCTTCTCACTGTCGCAGGTTGGTTGGAAGATTGTTATACTTGAATCTTTCTAGGCCTGGTATTACCTATGTTGTTCACAAATTGAGTCAATTTGTTTGTCAGCCTAGAACACCACACTTGTAAGCAGCTCATCACTTGCTTAAATACCTTAAAAGAAAACCTGGACATGGGCTTTTAACTTCCTCATCTGCCTAGCTCATAGCCTTTACTAATGCAGATTGGGCCGCATGTCCGGACTCAAGAAAGTCTGTAACAGGTTTTTGCGTTTTTCTTGGGGATTCATTGATATCTTGGAAGTCCAAGAAACAAACAACTATCTCTATATCTTCAGCTGTATAGAGCAATGGCTGCCACTACTTGATGTTTTGACCAAGCCAATGCCATTGTCATCCTTGTTTTCTCTAGTGTCCAAGATAGTTTTGATCGATATACACAATTCATCTTGAGGAGGAGTTTTATATTTAACATTTAGTTACTTTATAACTAGTTTAGTTTTGGTTCCCACGTTTAGTTTAGTCACTTTAATTTTGTTTCTCTTACAAAAATATTAGTATAGCTAGATACCTAATGACCTTTTTTGCTGCTAATTCAATCAAAACAAATCATTCCATGTTCAATATTCATGATGATGTCTTTTCCCAAATATTTCATTGACGAAACTGTATTAATTAAATAAATAAATAGGCTATAATTACGTCCATTAGATGCATGTCAACTTTTTATGAACTGCCAGACTAATAAGATACCTGAAGGTGATTGCATCCACTACAAGATAATATATTTTCATATAATAAATGCCAGGCTTTTGCAAATATCATTGTGCTACAAGTCGTGTTTTATATCATACATATTGGATTCATGAATGAAGAGAGATGTCAAACATTTTGTAACCATTCATGCTTGCTAATGAATAAAAGTTTAACCGTTTTAATATTTTATTTTCATTTATTCATTAATATTCTTTTAACTGGATGCAAATATTGATGATATGTAATTGAATGCACTCTTTTGGGAATCAAAATTTATGTCATATTATTATTTTTATTGCATTTTGATTCTTGATGACTATTAGCTTGCCTTTATTTTAATTTGAACCGTTAATTAAATAACTGTTACAATTGTTTCATGCATGGTTAAATGCTTTTTAATACACGAATTTATAAGTTGGCATGAATATGCATATACATTAAATGATACAATAATGATTATTACTGTTATTGTTTTTCTAGTTTTTATAATTGAATTCAATTTATCCAGTTATGGATTGACATGATTATTATAACCCATTGTCATAATTTTGAAGTGACCCCCCTTTTTTTAATAAAGAAAATGCATGTAATGAATTAGTATGGTTATTTAAAGCATGACATTGATTAGACATTGAATGTCTTTAATGTTCAATTTATAATATGAATTATCTTTGTTTTGAATCATTATGAATATTCATATTTATTATATTATTTTCCATATTCGAATGAGCGAAAATAAATATAATTTTAGACCCGTTGGTGTAAGAGTATTGCTTGAAATTAAAGGTCAAATTTATGAAAGACTCTATCTATTTTGAATATTATGAGCACATGTAATGATATCTCTTAAGGGATAATATAAAATCTAACATTGGGTCAAATCATGAAAAAAAAACCAAACTAAAGTGGCTAATAAAATAAATATGTGCAACTATTATGAATCTCATGCCATGGAAATTAATCTCATTATAGACACTAATATAGTTAGATGTGCTCTTCATAGACAAACTTGGGATTTGCGATCTCATAATTATAGTACGCAGACAAATCTTGCATAGTTGATGTGCGGGACTAATCGAGTAAGGTTAACGTACAAGACTTACTAGTCCAAGTCGCATGGCATGATCATGACCATGATGCAACACACACACTCAGCATTCCAAAAAATCTCTCGAGGTGGCGTTTGGTAGAGGAGAAATTTTTTTTATCCAGAAATCTCGATTTTAAAAAATATGATGAAAACATTCAGTTTACGATAATATCCGAAAATCAAAAATTTAGAAAAATTCAGTTTCCCGAAAATCCTGGAAAATACCGCATACCAAACGCTCACGGAAATGTTTGGTTCCTATGCCGGGGAATTCTTCTTCTGGCGCTGAGTCTCCTCCTCCAACTAAACATGATGTGTTCCTCAGCTTCCGAGGGGAAGACAACCCCCAAATTAGGAATTATGGCTCGGCCACTGTTTTCAAACATATAAGAATTATGGCAGTCCCGCATTAGAAATGTATGGGACTAACTGCATTAGTTCAGTAATATCTTTCAAAATTACATTATTTTGGATAGGTCTCCGTACGGAGTTCCAGTTGGCCTTGGGCCATGGAGATGTTATTCGTTGAGGAGCACTCTAGGAATGTCTCGGGTGTTATGGTTGGAGGCGCCTTGAATGATGTTCCGGGAACACATTTTTGGATTGAGAGCACGTATGAAGCTAGTAGGCCGGATGAGTGCATGGCTTTGGCTCAAACCATTCGTGTTCCATCGTATGTTTGTCTCTTTTATCTCCCTATTTATCTAAATCCCTTTTTATATCCCTCTCTCTGTTATCTGTCTATATCTCTAAATCCCTATATTGTTATAGTTCATTATTGTATGTTACATATGAGTGAGCCATTGGACAGAGTGATCCTCTAGAATCTTTGGATTACTGAGATATATTCATATATCTCACCCCACATTATGGGATTATGTTTCAGGTGCTTGTTGCGGGGCTGGAGCAGTGGGCAGGAGGCCCACGGGTTGAGTACATGGAGTTAAAGTTTTATTTTGCATTTTGGGCCATATTTGGCATAGGCTAGACTTAGAGCATGAACATTGTTTATTGCATGTGAGACATGTACCATGCTTTTATTTGTTCATGCTACATTTTGGCTAAGTCTAGAGTTGTTGTGTTTATTGGCATTGATGTATTTATTTGTAGTTATATTTGATAGTTGGAGAATTGTAATTTAATGCTTTATGGACTTTATGTAATTAATGAAGCATGTATGTCATGGAAGGGAAATAGGCTTATTTTAGGTTAAGATTTTATATGTCAATCGTTAAGAATGCATGAAATGGAATTATGTGATTGTAATGAGTTTAAGTTTTAATGAAGTTAAACAATGGATTGTAAAAGTAATGATAATGATGTAAATTGTTATGGGTTGTAAGAACACAAAGACATTGTTGGTCTTTTGTGCCACCCTTGTCAATTAGGTACCATTTGAGATTTAAAACACACTTTGGTTAAACTGGGATATACTAAATAAATAAAGGAGAAGCCGTCAAAATTTATAATAAATGAGCAGTTTTTAGGCCAACTTTGGGAGAGCATATCTCCCTCCATAGAGGTCCAATATGGACGTTCCATATATCATTTTGAAGATTGACATATTGTAAGAACCCGCACCGCTAATTAAGGTAATTAGTGAATTAATTATGATAATTAGGAAATAATTCCATAATTGACTCTAATAATTATTAATGGGCTTATATAATTATATTGAGTGAGTAAACATGCTGAAAGTCGCTTTTCGGAAGAAAAGCGCAGATACCGATTCTGCTACTCGGTATAAATGCGTACCGGAAAAGTATCCCGGAAAATTATAACGAATGCATGATAATTACTAGAATATTATGTAAGACTTGTAAAACAAGTTTCAAGTCAAAATGACGTAATCTGATGCCAGAACTGATACTGGCTATGGAAAAGCGCGTGCCGAAAAGGTGCTCCGAAAAATAAAATAAAAATATGACAAATCTTAGAAAAATGCGTAGGTCTAGAATCCGAAGTTTGGGATCAAGATCTTTTACTTTGCGATTAAGGCTAATACTGCGCGATTAGTGGCCATGTGCCTATAATAGGCACACTAAGGCACAAAACCCTAGGTGCCTCATTTTCCTACGTGACTTGAAGGCTGCAGCTTGCCTTCCCCTTCCTCCTTCCTTCCTCCTTGGTCATTTGCTTGGGAGAAACCACCAAGTTACTACCTTTCTTGATTTCCTTCACATTCTCCTTCTTGTAAACACTTGTGAGTGGCCTTGTGAGTGTGAGAGGTGGTAGTTCCTGTATGTTGGGTTGCTGTGTGTGTGAGGTTAGTGAGCTGAGTTTGGAGCTTTGGTGATGGCTACCTTGTGGTAGTCATTGTGAGCTTCAAAGTGTCACCTTGTGGTGCAAGAACCCATCTTGGTGTGCCATTTTCGTGCTCCTACTTAGGCTGAGTTTGAGGAACCTTGGGAGAGCTCCAAGAGCACACCTTGCCTCTGTTTTGAACTTTGGTAAGTTATCTCACCATGATCATGAGTTTATGATGCTTAAAGTTGATGTCTTGGCCATGTTTAATGAGTAAACAAGAGGGTATAATGTATATGAACCTAAAATGGATTAAAGATGCATGCTTTAACGTATACATGTGATAAAAGTTGGATCTTTGGGATGGATATTCACGAAATGCAGAAACTGCATTCTGTCGTGAGATATCCGGATATTTGTCGAACAGATATCCGGATATCAGTATCCGGATATGGTATCCGGATATTGATATCCGGATATGGGATCTGGGTATCCGGATATGACATATCCGGATATGTCCATTGTGATATCCGGATATGGCATATCCGGATATGTTCTTCAAGATATCCGGATATCCTGGGTTCTGCGCAGACAGTAGCTGTACTGTGTGAACAGTAAGCTATTGGGTGTGTGTGGGCCCTAGTTTAAGGAAGTTGAACTTCTATAATTAATGAACTAAGTCAGAATCATATGATTAAGGGCTTATGGCTTTGTTGGAAGCCTTAAGACGTAAAGCGTAAAGGAAAGGTGTAGTCTTTAAGTTGTATGCTTGTGATGCATGAATATTGATGTATTATTGGTCCATAGCAGATTGTGATACTGCTGTTCTTGGACTTGTGAGTGGTTGGACTCTTGGCTTGGATAGCTAGCTTGCAAGGTAAGCTTTCGTGTTCTCGGTTTAGCCATTTTGTTGTTCCACCATGTCCCATGGGGATGGGTTTATGCATGCTGTGTTACATGCTTTATTATTTTGAAAATGTTGTTGAGCTATTTATATGTAATGAGCTTTTATGAGATGCATGTGGTGTCCACCTAGACGGCAATCCTGAGTATGTAGTACATACAAGATGGAGAAGCTGTGGGTGAGGTGCAGGTAGTATCCATGTACTCATGTAGGCATAGACGTATTCCTACATTTCTCTGGCCAGTAGATTTGAAAGCACACATGGCATGATTAATTGCTGCATCGCATGATTTTGGAACTTATATTGTAAATACTGTTTTTAGAACTTATATTACACATGTAAGTGAGCTTGGGGTGGAGACTCCTTGAGGATTACTGAGATTTCTTGTTAGAGATCTCACCCCACGTTTGGGGATGCTTATTTCAGGATCAGGTAATGTTGAGGGCTTAGGTGGCAGGAGGCCAGAGCTGAGTTGATTTGATGATATGCTGAATGCTGTTATGTTTTTAGACTGTTGTTTATGTTTTCTGTTGAGTTATGTTATGACTGTTATTGGGCATTGTTGCCTTATTTGGTGAGCATGGGGTTTGTCCATGCCACATGGTTTGACTATTGTCTTTGAATTTTAAAGTTGTAATTAAAGTATCAGGATTTTGACCCAGGCTACTTGTGTAGACCTGTGGCTTTAGATACTCACATTATATTTATGTACGAGGTATTCAGTTAGATGTCTTGCAATCTACATACAGGCAGTATTTTTATGAAAATGAATAAGTAATCAAGTTGGTTAAGTTAATGACGTCATAATTGAATTAAAGAAAAAGTTATTCCGCATTTTAATTAAGCGTGGCTTAATACGATAGTGTGTTAACAATCCGGGTTAACACGGGCTGTTACACATATCAGCTATGTTGTTTCAAAATTTGGTATCATTTGAAGCTATGTAGCGTCTTGTAGGTCCGATTGAGTGAGGACTGCCCAATGAGGCCATATGCAGGGGTTGTTCGGGTCTGCATCTTCCACAAATTGTTTCTCCCTCAATTATTACTCAAATTAGGCTCACGGTAAATAAAATTAAAGCTCAAGGTGTCTAGTTTTCTATACAAAAATTTGAGATTGGTTGATCAGATTTTCCAGAATCTCAGAAATGGTAAGGGATGTTGGATGCTCTATTTTGAATTGGCTGGCATATTTGCTTATCCAACTCCAAACGATTATAACCGGTGCTAAAGAACCCCAATTGAGACTTGTGATACCTTGTTGGAAAGACATTTACCCGGGAAACTGAAAATGGTAATCGTATTTACCCATGATTGGTACAAGATTTTTAAAACTTTCCCGGAAATCTGATTTTCCGGGGATTTTATTTTGTGTGTAATTTTTTTTTAAAAAACCATCCAGGAGGTGGTATTTTAGGATTCCTATGGCAAGGGAGATTTTAATACAATTAAACATAGCATCAAGAAAATTAACTAAATATTCCCGGGGATATGTTAGTTTACCAAATAACTTTTTGGTAACATTTCCAGAAAACTCTTTCGCATCATATTCCTGGAAATCGTGATTTCCGGATAAAAAAACTTATTTCTCCTCTACCAAACGCCCCCTCACGAAAATGTTTGGTTCCTATGCCCGGGAATTCTTCTTCTGTTGCTGTGTCTCCTCCAACTAAGCATGATATGTTCCTCAGCTTCCGAGGGGAAGACAACCCCCAAATTAAGAATTATGGTCGGCCACTGTTTTCAAGCACATGAGAATTATGGCAGTCCCGCATTAGAAACGTATGGGACTAACTGCATTCGTTCAGTAATATCTTTCAAAATTACATTATTCCGGAGATTTATTCTTTGAACTGTATTACTACAGTCGTTTTCCCCTAGAATATAACTTCAATCACAAAATAACTCCAAACAAATGTAGGTTAATAATATATTCAATATAACGAAGAACAGAATACTGGTGATTTTATGTAAAACCTGTTAGTTAGGATTGAAATGGAAGGACTCTTAAGATCCATACTTAGTCCTCATATTGTAATGGTCCAACTTTATATTATCATAATCAACAGCCCTCATCTCAGTAGGATTTGGCTCAGCTCCAACTTGTCCACTCTTTTCTCGAGGTCGATGTCTTGACCTTTGTTTCTGGCTCTTAGATTTAACATAAGGTGGAACCTCACTTGATCCGTAGAATTCAGCATACTCCTCTCTTTTTGATGAAGATCGGTGCTTGCTTGACAAAGAGGGATCCTTGGAAGTGCTTGATTTTATCTTTGGGGGCTTCATTTCTGAATATTTCTCAGCTGTGCTTGGAGTATGGACCTCCCTATTTTCAGAAAGAGGAGCAGGAGCACTTTGCTTATTGACCAATAGGGGCTCCATTTCATCTTCCGGCATAATAAGACGATCTTTCGGAGGTGTGAGGCCTCTCTTTGCGCTGTCAGATCTGAAACGCGACGGTATGAATTGAAAGAATGAACGAGTCAATGATACAAGTGAGAGCTTAGAAAGATCACCAAGAAGCTGTCTAAAAGATGGCAATCCTGGCTCCTCCTTATTATTGCTGTCCGCAATGGGCTTATTAGGTTTATCATTGCTTGCTTGGCCTTTAAATTCTTTTTCTGATGGTTGCTGCAGCATGCATGCAGTGTAATTAGCCAACCAGAAAAGATGAGGTTTTTTTTTTTAATATGAACAGCATGACATAACAAGTAAAATAGGTTTCAACATTATGACATACTAATGAACAAAGAAAGAAATAATGGGGGGAAAGATCCTACTACAATCCCTACCAAATGACAACAAAAGTGAAAAATGAAAAGAAAAAAGTTAGCCCTCCACTCTAGAAAATGAACAAACCGTTAAATTGAAGTTTTGACGTTTTGGAATGATCAAAATTTCAAATATCAGTATTTTCCAACATTGCAAATTGCAGCTGGAAAAGCGTCAAAAACCTCTTTATTTTTTATTTTTTTTTAATTATCTTGAGGTAAAATGGACATACCGTTTTTGAGAAGAAAGAGGCTCCAAGCCCGTGCTGAAGCAGGCATGTAGCATATCCTACTATGACAGCACCAACAACTGTAAGGATATCTGCAGAAAACCACCAAGAATAATGCAATTTCATACAAAGAAAATAAAAAGGAGTTAAATAGGTAACAGAGAGCATCTAATGGACTAAATGAACAGATGCAGCCACATAAATAATTAAAATGAGCAAAAGTCTCATTGTGTTAATTAGGAGGTTAAATGTATCAAAAAAATAAAATTAGGAGGTTAAAACTTTGATTTGAAATTTATATATTCCTCATTTTTTCCCACTTCATTGCTCAACGCTGCAGCAAATTCACATCTGCCAGCAAAGACCAAGACACATTTAAAGAACAATTACTTAAAATAATGTAGATAATGTAGATACAAAAAATGTTTTGATGATAATAAAGAAAAAACAACAAACAGAGAAGAGCATTGATCAAGAGAAAAAAAACCTCAACCGTGTGCAAAAAATAAAGTCCACGATAGAGCCATAAAAGAAGATTAATGACATATCAAAGTGGCACAAACATGGATAAGCTTTGAAGAAAGCTAGCAATAAATCAAGAACAACAAAGAACAAGTCAAGAGAAACAACGAACAATTAGAAAAGCAAAACTACGATCAACAAGGATGACTTAAAGGCAACAAACCATGGACAACCTTCAAAAGAAGCTTAATATCACAAGCCATGGTAAAAAAGGATCAAGTTCAACACTTAGTGGTATTTAGTTTTAAGACTTAGATCCTATATAAGGGTATGATAATGCATCTCGTTTATGAGCAAAGTCTTCATATCTTACATATTGCATGTTTTTTTCAAAATTCATGCTTCTCATATTGCATGGTTTTGTAACAAGAATTCTCAAAACTATTTTGAAAAGGAATCCGATATGTTTAGATTGTGAAAAACCTTTGTATAAGAGCCTATTATAGATGGAGATAAGACTACCACCAGAATTATTAGCTTGTGAGACAAGACCATAGCAATCTGGCACTACCATGGATGGAAAAGTAGATGCCAGTGGAGTCATATCATATATGCTAAACAGGCATTGAAAGATCTAGGATATTGAGGGACTATCAGCATCGGTCAGAATTTGTTGACGGGCAGATACCAAGAGTTGTGGAAGAATGGAGAGGGAACAAGGACCATAAAAAATTGTTATTGTTGCTTCATATTGTGAGGCGTCATGGCAGCAAATTCCTGCATCAACGACCATGCTTTGGCAAGGAAGGTTTCCATACGAGTGTCCAGTTGTTCATGTAACCTCATCAGGGTGGAGTAGTTGGTATAGCAGCTTTTTGCCACACCTCACAGCATGTCTCAAAGGGATTTAAAAGGTCAACAATCACAGGGTCAAAGTTCTGACAAAAAACACAGAAATTATGCATCAATTTTCTTCCAATTAGAGAGCAACATCTACAAGTTGTGGTAAGATGTTGGGATTGTCATTGCCCTGCAAACCAAATCATCACAGAGGTAGCTTAAGATTTATAAGTGGCTGATCCAGTCAATTTCTTAATCATAATGGACAAGACACCAAAGTTCTTGGCAGCCAAATTAGAGGGAATAGTCTCCGAGAAATCAGAACTGTTGTCTCCTAATGGCACCAATTATATTGTAGATAAAGAATCAGTAAACCCAACAGCAATGTAAAATCAGCGAATCAATGAAACCAAACAACGATTATCTATATTGTCTTTAAAGAGAATTGGGATAACTCCCTTACAATCAGAAAGATAAAGGAAAATATACTCTCCACCATACTTACTGGGCACAGCCCTTACAAAAAGATAACACTCCTAAGATCATATAATTCTGGCCGATTACAATTAGCTATTACAGATTCATAAACTCCTCACTCAATTGCATCCTATTACACATTCTTCTACCCGTTTTTCCACCACACTGAACCACCAAGTCCAGGTGCTACTCCTTACTTCAATAATCTCACACCCCCCTCTTTCTTCTAACCGTCTATATTATTCCCCACTCACCCTCGTCCCCTCTCCCACGTGATCCTCTCCATTAATAGCTTTCCACGTGGCATCTTGTATAACTGATTGCATGCTTCCTTGCTCTGCCTCTTTGCTCTTCTTTCCACTTGGGCTTTTGTCACCAAATTGATCATTCTTTCCATTTGGGCTTTGGTCACCAGTTTGGGCCTCCTTGACATCTCTTTTCACTGCTCTCCTGCGCATATAATGTCTATTAAAAGGCTTTAGAGGCCCATCAATACTCCCCCCTGGACAAACCACCTTGTCCTCAAGGTTAAAAGCAGGGAATTGTTGTTTGAACACCTCCAAATCCTCCCATGTGCAGTCACAATCCGGAAGAGACTCCCATTGCACCAACAATTCAACTTGCCCATTTAACAACCTTCTAGAGTCTCGAATGGTCATAGGTTGAACACTCAATTCCAGATTGTCATTCAAACCAGTGGGTAAAGGTAATATGGGTATCTCCGATTGAATAGCCAGCTTCAATTGAGAGACATGGAATACAGGGTGTACCTTTGAATATGAAGGTAACTCTAAACGGTAAGCCACTGGTCCCACACGCTCTATCACCTTAAAGGGTCCATAAAAACGTGGACTTAATTTTTGGTTAATTCTTTTGGCCAACGAACGCATCTTATAAGGTTGAATCTTCAAGAACACTCGGTCCCCTATGGCAAATTGAATTTCTCTTCTTTTCTGATCTGCATAAAATTTCATGCACTGCTGTGCGCGATGCAGGTTTTGCCTAAGTTCAGCCAATACCACATCTCTAGCAATCAACCACTGATCCAGTGCATCCACTTGAGTACCTCCTTTTTCAAAATGAAACAATGACGGAGGATCTTGCCCATACACCGCCTTGAATGGTTTCATACCAATTGATCTATTATAAGTTGTGTTGAACCGGAATTCCGCCTAAGGCACCCACTTAGCCCAACCGCGAGGGTGACCATTAATAAAGCACCATAGGTATGTCTCAACCGTCCTATTCACCACTTCGGACTTTCCATCTGTTTGTGGATGATAAGCACTACTAAAGCGTAACTTAGTACCTGACATCCGGAATAGATCTTTCCAAAACATACTCATGAACACACGATCTCGGTCCGAAACAATTGACCGTGGAAACCCATGTAAACGAACAATTTCTTTTACAAACAATGCTGCCACATCTTGAGCATGATAAGGATGATGCAAAGTCAAGAAATGAGCATACTTGGTGAGCCTATCAACCTAAGAAGCACCGATACCGACACGGCGTTTTCGATACGTTCCAAATACGTTCTCGCCTATCAACCACCACCATAATGGTATCATCAACCACCACCATAATGGTATCAACCCCTTGGGATTTAGGTAAACCCCCAATAAAATCCATGGTTACATCTTCCCATGCTCTATCCGGTATTGGTAAGGGTTGCAATAACCCAGCAGGTAACAACCCTTCATATTTTTGTTGTTGACATATGCCACACTGTCGTACAAACTCCGCCACCCTTTTTCCCATGCCTTTCCAATAAAATACCGCGGCAATCCTTTTGAAGGTTCTCAATTCTCCTGAATGACCCCCTAAAGGAGATGAATGAAACTCAGAAAGAATTGAAGGAATTTGCGCAGAATTTTTAGGCAGCACCAGCCTATTTTTGAACCACAAATAGCCCTTAATCAACTGGTATCCAGGATGAGATTGCGGATTCTGCAGCACTTCTGTAACTATTTTTTTTGTGGACACATCATACAAAACTTCGTCAGCTATATCCTGCAAGTCTGGACTACTGACCAAAGTTAGTTCCTTGCATGCCATTACTCTGGACAAAGCATCCACAGCCTTATTTTCTAACCCGGGTTTAAACTGTATTTCAAAGTCAAACCCCATCAATTTAGCTATCCATTTCTGCTGACCCTCCACTATTAATCTTTGTTCCGTCAAATACTTAAGGCTGCGTTGGTCGGTTCGAATAATGAAGTGGCTCCCAAGCAAATAATGACGCCACTTATGGACAGCGAATACTATCGCTTTCAACTCCCTCTCATAAACCGACAGCCTTTTTGCTTGTTCAGAAAATGCTTGGCTCAAGAAGGAAATAGGACGTCCTTTTTGCATAAGGACAGCCCCCATCCCAATACCCGAAGCATCCGTTTCGACCACAAATGTCTCCTCAAAATCTGGTAAAGCTAGTGTGGGTAACCGTACCATTTCTGCCTTCAACATTTCAAAAGCCCTTTGAGCCTCTCCATCCCATAGAAAACAATCCTTCCTCAACAAATTCGTGAGGGGCCTTGCTATATGGCCATATTGTTTCACAAACCTCCGATAGTATCCTGTGAGTCCCAAAAACCCACGTAGCTCCTTTAAATTACGAGGTACTGGCCATAATTGCACTGCTTGAAGCTTCTGTGGATCTGTCTTAACGCCCTCTTTAGACACCACATGACCCAAGTACTCCAATTCTTCCTTAGCAAAACTACATTTCTTATAATTAGCAAAGAGCTGTTGCTGGTGTAAAATCTCCAGCACTACCCGAAGGTGTGCATGTTGCTCCTCATTTTGACTGTAAACCAATATGTCATCAAAGAATACCAAAATGAACTTACGCAAATGGGGTTTAAAAATAGCATTCATCAATGATTGGAAAGTTGATGGTGCATTTTTTAACCCAAATGGCATTACAAGGTATTCATAATGCCCCTCATGCGTACGAAAAATAGTTTTTTCTATGTCTTCCACTTTCATCAGTATTTGATTATACCCTGACTTCAAATCCAATTTCAAAAAAATGCCAGCCCCATTCAACTCATCCAGAAGCTCATCAATGACAGGGAGTGGAAATTTGTCGGTTACAATCACTTTGTTCAAGGCACGATAATCCACACAAAACCGCCAACTACCATCCTTCTTTTTGACCATTATCAAGGGACAAGAATAGGGGCTGCTACTTGGCCGGATCATACCCGCTGTCAACATCTCCTTAATGAACTTCTCAATTTCTTCCTTCTGGTAATGTGGGTACCTGTACGGCCTCACATTGGGTATTTCTGCCCCTTCCTTCAAGGTTATTTGATGATCACAACCTCTACTAGGAGGTAGGGTTGAAGGCAACTGGAACACAGATCGGTACTCTTGAAGTATTGCTGCCATCTGCGACGAAACCCCCTCAAGGGAATCTGAACTCAAGGAAAGCACTCCCAACTCCACATAAAATTTCTCGTCATTTTTCTTCCAAGAACGACTCACCCCCTTACTTGAAACCTGTTTGCAAGACAAAGTGGGATCTCCCCGTAGCTTAACCTTGTTTCCCTTCCAAGGAATTTCCAGCATTAGTTCTTTGAAATTTGCTCGAATATCTCCCAACTCCTCCAACCAAGAGAAACCCAGCACCAAATCCACGCCACTCAAATTAAAAACAAAAAAGTCTTGAGTTACAGACAAACCTGGTAACTCCAAGCATAACCCTTTGCATACTCCTTTACTCTTCACTCGATGACCATCACCCACTTCCACCTTGGAGCCCCTTGTCTCGTCGACTGGAAGCTAAAGAGTGTCCACCAACTTCTCAGCTATGAAGTTATGGGTGGCCCCTCTGTCAATCAGGACCACTACTCGATGATTCCCCAACTGACCACACAATTTCAAGGATCGGTTCGACGTCCACCCCACCACGCTGTGCATGCTCAACTGAACGGTCTCCTCATGTCTTTCCTCCTCCGCTTCCGGTATTTCTTCTTCCATGTTGGATTCCATCTCTCCTTCGCCCAAAATCAGCAACCGCATCTGAGCATACTGACAAACATGGCCCGGACCAAATGGCGCGTCACACTTGAAACAAGTGTTGCGTCTCCGTCGATCGGCCATCTCCTCTTGACTCAGCCTCCTATAGTTCGTACGCGGTGACCCCACGCCGCTGCCAGCTGACGAATTGCTTCCCACCGCTGTTGCTGCGTTGGTATTCAGATGATTAGGGTTCACACTACCCATCGATGTTTGGCCCCCTTGTGAAATGTTGCGAGATTGGGCTGAAACATTGTTAGTAAAAGGCCCATTCCTATTGGGCCCACTCTTCCCAGGTAAAGCAGATCGGCCCACATAATTTCCCCCTAACCCAGTACCTCCTTTCCAATCCGTCATCACCCTGCCCAATTCCTTCTCCCTATCCTCCACCTTCTGAGCCAACACCATCGTCTGGTTCAAGTCCATGGGTGAGTGAAGCCTTACCTCAGCTCTTATCTCCTTCCTCAAGCCAGTAAGAAACGCAGCTTGCATCATGTCGTCACGGGCGTTCCTCAACGGTGAAGATAATATCTCAAACTTCTCCCTGTATTCTGCGACCGTGCCCTCCTGTCTCAAACCCCATCAAAGCTTCGTAGGGATTTCCTGTCGAAGAAACGTGAAATCGCTGTAAAATGGCGTTCCTAAAACCCTCCCAATTCGTCAAGGGATTCCGTGGCTCCCACCATTGGAACCAGCTTAACGCACGACCTTCCATACATATGGAACCCGTCTCCACTTGCTCTTCAACTGGAATATGATTAATACGAAAATACCTTTCCGCACGAAAAATCCATCCAAACGGATCATCTCCATTGAAATATGGCACTTCCACCCTCTTCATCCTTTCTTCATTCCTTATTCCACGATGAAGATTCCCATTCGCTCCCTCTTGGTTTTCGTTCTCTCCTCCATTGTTTCCCCCTTGATTTCCAGCGACGGCGAGCTCCTGAAGTGTATGCATCATCACCGTCAAGTTAGCTTCTATCCGATGGATTCCCTCCTCTGTTCCCGCAACACGTGCCTCTAACATCTCCATACGATGATCCATGTTTCTAGTCACCACCACCATCCACAAATTTCCCAGGTAAAGTGCTTTGATACCAATTTAATGGCACCAATTATATTGTAGATAAAGAATCAGTAAACCCAACAGCAATGTAAAATCAGCGAATCAATGAAACCAAACAACGATTATCTATATTGTCTTTAAAGAGAATTGGGATAACTCCCTTACAATTAGAAAGATAAAGGAAAATATACTCTCCACCATACTTACTGGGCACAGCCCTTACAAAAAGATAACACTTCTAAGATCATATAATTCTGGCCGATTACAATTAGCCATTACAGATTCATAGACTCCTCACTCAATTGCATCCTATTACACATTCTTCTACCCGTTTTTCCACCACACTGAACCACCAAGTCCAGGTGCTACTCCTTACTTCAATAATCTCACACCCCCCTCTTTCTTCTAACCGTCTATATTATTCCCCACTCACCCTCGTCCCCTCTCCCACGTGATCCTCTCCATTAATAGCTTTCCACGTGGCATCTTGTATAACTGATTGCATGCTTCCTTGCTCTGCCTCTTTGCTCTTCTTTCCACTTGGGCTTTTGTCACCAAATTGATCATTCTTTCCATTTGGGCTTTGGTCACCAGTTTGGGCCTCCTTGACATCTCTTTTCACTGCTCTCCTGCGCATATAATGTCTATTAAAAGGCTTTAGAGGCCCATCATCTCCCATTGTGATAAATCAAGGGAAATCACCAAAAAAAAAGAAGCCTGTAGTAGGTCTGCATCGTCCAACCAACCCAAAAAATGTGGGGCCCACAATCTAAAATGGCTCTAAATTGGCCAAGTAGGAGCTGAAAGCAATTAGGATGGCTCATACAAGCGAGATTTCATTAGATTCTAAGAAAGGTGCCAAAGAGTTCACGCATGCTCCTTCATGCGCCAGTGACATCATTCAGGTGCAGCGAGCTACAAGAAACACGTGGAGAGGCCAGGGTCTAGAAGGTCTGGACGGGTGCTTCCCATCCCGGGGATTACTAGACAAGATCTGAAACTTATCTGATAGCTGGAAAGTTGATTGGCAGCAGAAACTTTCCAGAAAGAGTCACAGCAGGGAAGACTCGCAGATATTGAGGCACGACAATGAAGAAGTGACTGAGGAGTAGTGGGCACTGCAACATTGGGATTTCTTGTCGCTAAGGAGTGGGCACAACAGGTTTAGGGTTTTGTTGGGAGAGACGATTCAAAAACCGCACAGATACCAACTTAAAATAAAAATAAACCCGACTGGATGAACAGCCCAAACATAGTCTGACAAGAACAAAAGGAAGTTAAATTTCACTTGGGACTGGAATTTGTCATTCCATTTATAGATCACACTCAAGGGATTTAGGACAGGGGCTGAGCAGATACATCAGTTGCACAAAGTAAATTCACCTGTCAAGACATAATTTAATGTATATGTCTGACAAGTCTAGTTCATTGACTATTCCTTAAATTCGAAGACAACCAAATCAGCTAAAGCTGCCATTACATATCAAGATACAACTAGTGAAGCCACCATACTTAGCTTATCTAAAATATGCAAAGAAAGAGAAGCAAGCAAATTATTGCATCGGAAATTGTCCAGCAACTAATGTTTGCGGTGATCAGAAAAAGATTGATGTCATCCAAGCAGCATATGGTATTTTCCTCTGTTTCTTTCTTCACAACTGATATTTGTATGCTTTTATTCCTTTATTTAGTCATTGCATGGGTGATATCCTAAATCCAAAATTAGAACTTTAACATCAGAATCACAAATTTCAAAGACCAGAAACTTAGTCATCAGTGAAGAAAAGACATTCAAATTTTTTTTGTATTCACATTTTTGGAACGTAAAAGAAAAAGCACCAGACTATTATCATCTTATATCAAGAGAGATGGTGATTATAATTAATATTAATAGCCAACCATATCAAACAAAAGATTAAGAATTTAAACCTGTAATAGAAATTGAACTAGCTTGATAATCGCAATCCTCCTGATTGAGAAAGATTTGCCGAAGAGCAGCATTTCCTCTATCAATGACCAACAAGGAACAGGTTGGACGAACATATACCACATCAAAATCATTTGAGAACTTTGCATCCTCACTGGGACCATCCCTGTAACCTGCAACATTTGACTTTCCTCCAGCAATTGTTGTAACACCTAAAAAATACAAAGATCAGTAACAATATCCTTTTTAACAATTCTCATTAACTAGTAACACAGCACATGCATATTGAAGTTTTATCAGTAAATTTTATATTCAAACTCAGTTCTAATATTTTCAGATTCCAATAGATCACATTAGTCCAGACTCGATCCTGAAATCCTGTATTGTAACTAAGTTAATAGTAACATATACCGGCATCTCCAATCTTTCTGATAGCCAGATTCTGAGTATCAGCAACATAAACATTCCCTTTATTATCGAGGGCAATGCCCTTAGGATGATTAAAGCGAGCATCACTTGGTTTTCCATCCACATAACCTGTGTGTCCCTGAAATGACCCAGCCACCAATCTTCCTCTACTATCTACAGTAACATTAAGAAAAAAAACAGAGGGAACTAAATGTTAAATCCAATGACTAAAGATCACACCATTCTAATCATTCAATAAATTCAAAAATCTGTTTCACTAACTAGATAACTCTCATTTGCATGCAGCTATAAGAAACCCATAAACCAAGTAAAATAAAGCTTAGGCTTCGATTTTTCCCTTTTATTTTTCCTTTTTTTACCCTAATTTTTCCCTGGGGAACTATCAATGCTTGCTTAAGTTGAACCAGTCAAAAGACCAAAATCTAGATTCAATTTTTTTTAATCATCATTCTTATGTTTTGCCTGCACAATACAAGAACCAATTTAAAGAAGAAAGATTAAGGACATTCCAAGAATGTATGTCAAAACTGTCATGTAACAAGGATTCAAATTCGATAATAGTTATAAAAGGCAAAAGGACACAAGCAACCATACACTGGGACAATGGTGGGGTGATTCGAACAATGTTGCTATTTGTTGCGTCAACAGCAAAGAGTTCACCATCCTCCTCAGAGACACGGATCCTGTAAGGAATGCCCCCAATATCGTTTCCTTCAGCAACAGTATCAACTACATAACCATTCTCAAATTGAAGAACATTCCCATCTGAAAAGAAAAATAAAAAACATTTTATAAACCACATCATGAACCATAATCAAGTTATATCAAACACCAAACATTTGACTAACTTATATTCATAGAATGAAACGATTGTATCCAACCTGACTGAGAGATCTTCGAGTTGGACCTTTTCCATTTCAGAAGTGAAGATAGATGCTTGATCAATGATCCTGATAAATTACATTACTTTAAAGTAACCAACAAAAAATGAAGAAAAGAAAAGAAAGAAAGTAAGGGGGAAAAATCAACTTCGTGAACTAATTATATAACTTTCTAAGGCAGAATAAGAAAAAAGCAAGAGATTGAGCGTCTGTTTGTTAGATTGTGTTCTGCTTTTTGTTCTGAAAACGGATATTTTCTATATTCTTTTTCCTTTTTGAAAGTTAAAAATAAAAAAAAAATAAAAATAACTTAGATATTTTTCTAAATTTGATTCTTAAAAAAAAAAAAAATTATAATTTTTAAAACATTTTTTACAAAATGATGAGCTTTTTCTTTTTTTCTGAAAACTAAAAAATAATTTTTAAAAACATTAATCAAATAGAGCCTGAATTACCGAACTTCAACAGAATTAAGCATATCAAATTGGAAGAGAAAGAACAGACTCAAAAACGAAAGTAATCCATAAATGCTTATGCAAAGTGTTCAATTTGTCAAATCGCAAAAAGGATCAGACTTTAACATACCCATTTGAAAAATAAAAAATAAAAAAGACAACGAATAAACAAGAAGATAAGGAAAAACCAAATTTTGAAGAAATGGGCAAATTGGGAAGTGACATTTTTCTTAAATTTTGATTACCTGAAGGAGAAGCGTGAGCTTGAAAATGGAGAGAGCAAGTAAGAGCAAACGCAGCGAAAGCATAAAAGAGAAGGTGATTTCTCATAGTTGTGTGACTGTGAATGATCCAAGAGAAGGTGATTTCTCAGTAACTATGGAAGATGATGAAGGTGCATTTTGGAAATGAGAGTCGGAATCTATATTGAACTCGATCAAGCTATATAAAGTGAATACTTCTTCTACTTCAGCACATAGACATGTTTTTATAGTGTTCACTTCACCGCCTCAGTGTCTGTATCTTCGGTTTCAACTTTTAGCTGCTTCAACTTTCAGTTCAAGTGCTTTTATTCCAGGGAAAAATGTTTTTGCACTTAAAAGCAGATAAACTATCCGGAATTATTTCCAAAACGACGTGGTTTGTTATTGAAATTTTAAAAAATTATAAACATAAAGATTATTATATTCATGAAATAAATTAAAATTATAAAAATAATATGATTTTCGTTCCAAAATGTCATAGTATTGAGCTTACTGCAGATAACTTATATCCAGCAATTATAGAAAAAGCGAATCTTTTATTTTATGAGTTTTATAAGAGTTATGTTGTAGGAAAAATAATTGTGTAAAGTTATAGAAATTCATTTTGCGTGTCATAGTTTTTTTTGTTTCAAAAGGTGCGGGACTCATAAGATGTTGTGTGTGTAGAAAACTTTTTGTAGTCATGTTAAATGACAAATGCAAACCCCTTATTTTATTCTCTAAATATTTTTTGTTTTCTAAATTTTCTTTTTCTTTTTTTTTGGTTACAGCAAAAATTTTCTTTTTCATTCCAAGGGAAAGTGAGTTTTTTGACGTGGAAAAAACTTATTTACAAAAACTATACAAATTTGATTCTGATAAATGAAACTTGTAACAGCCCGTTGTATATCGGTATTGTTAACATTAATTATGATATTAAGCGCAGTTACAATCACAACAATTTTTTTTTTATGAAAATGCGAGTAAACTTTTTTCCATTTATTACGCGAGCATTTAAAACCATAAAAAGCATTTAAAACTTTTTTCTCGCTTTTACGTTTTCTACTTATCCGAACATGGTTCGGTCTCTGGATTTTTTTGGACAAACCGCATGGCGTGAACCTTTCATCTTTTTATATGTTATTTTACACTCAATTAACTTTCTAGGAAGCTATCACACGAGTTATTTTGATCTCATTTGCTCCGGATATCGCCGTTTGAAGTTGGACAAGCAAAGCTGCCAGCCAACCCCAAAACAGCTCCAAACATCCCTCACTAATATAATTACTGCAGAAAATCCAATAAACCAATTGCTCTCAAATTTTTATACAACAAACTAGACACCTCAATATTCAATTTGATATATCATACACTTAATTTGTTCAATAAACGAAGCGGGAATAATTTTCCCAAAACCGGTCCAGAACTGCCACATGTGCAGTAAGCAAATGGGCAGTCTGTGTTCTCTGTCTTCTCCAGGCCGACGTCCAACCCAGAATTTTACCAAATTTTGTCACAAGATAGAGGACATCTCAACCTTCAAAATGGCGTATGGAACGCCCTTATCAGACCTCTGTGGAGGGAGATATGCTCTCCCGAAGTTAGCCTAAATTATGCCAATTTACCAAAATTTCACTAGAGTTTCCTTTGTTTTTACAAAATCCCCAAATTTGCAAATGTGTTCTAAGACCTTAGATGTACCTAATAATCAATGGGTGGTACACACAAAGACCAACAATGTCTTGGGGAACTTACAACCCATCACAGTTTATTTTACTTATACAATATGTATCACATTGCTTTTTTTTGTTAATACTTAATACGTTTCAATCATCAAGGTCCAATTGCATGCATTAGCTAATCATACACATACTCATAATCCTAAAATATGTTAGTATATGGGTGTCCTAGAGACAATATTTTGATTAAATAAAGGACACTAGATGTAGAGCTATTTGTCGCAAATAAATAAAAGCACTATTTATCCAGTTTCATATTTTGTCTCGATATTATTGTTAATATTGTATGAACGAACTGGATAAACCCCTTGGAATATAACAGGTATAACTTGAGTATCTGTGATGAGATCACGATCATGAGGATTCAAGGATATCGCATGTCTATTCCTAATTATATGTTTCTAGTCTAGAGACACTGAGATTGGGGATCAGTGATCTCGGGTAAGACTAGTAAGACTTATCTACTTGTATATGGATACAAGGTAAAGACCTCATGAGCTACAGATATGGAGATGTCTTAGCTAAAGTCGTGGGTGGACCTATAAGAGTATAGCTCGCACTGAACAGACCCAAAAAGAGACTCTATGAGGAAATCTCACAGATAGTGTCATTAGAGTTATCTCTTTATATTTGGGTATGTATTTCCTTAGACCAGAAGTTATTACCTAGACTGTGTTCTAGAAGGCATGTTTTGATTGTATGCCTTGTCTGCCTGAAATATGGAGACTCATAGGTATACTGTTGGGCGTGTCTTGAAAGGGCACAGGGCTAGGGTAATAAGCTGAAGGAATTCGTCAAATCTCTGTGAGAGATTAGGTTATCTGTAAACCGTAGAAATCGGGATGACATTTACAGGGACTCGGGAATCTATGCATAGTAAAAGAGATCATGGGATGATCTGCCTTTAGAGTCAGTAAATTGAAGATTCCCTATTTCGAATAAAGCTTACCCTAAACCGCAGGGGTTGATACATTTCCTTACCCTATGTTAATGGAAAGATAACCGAGATGAAGGGAAATACATACGGCAACCAAATATGTGCAATAGGATGATCAAGTCATTAATCTGACTAGTTCTGGGGCAACAAAGCATTGCTAGTGCTCTGTGTTGTCATTAATTGGGTTGTGGGCTTGTTGGGCCCAAGCCCAGTTATGTCAGAAGCTAAGTTGGACCTAATGGGTCACACACTAACACCTTGTTGTCATGATGAACTAGCTTTAAAGGTATTGGGCCTAATAATGGTTGTTAGCCCAATAAGCTATTTGGAAGCCCACCTAAATGGTGGAGGGCGCATGGAGCATAGTAATGGGCTTGGATAGTCCAAGACATTACTAATTAATTTAATTAGTTAAATTAATTATCAAACATTTGAATTTTGAATTTTGAATTTGAAATTTGAAATTTGAAATTTGAATTTGGAATTTGAATTTTGAAATTCAAATTTTGAATTTGAAATTTGAATTTTGAATTTTGAAATTGGATTTTGAAATTTAAATTTTGAATTTGAAATTTGAAATTTTGAATTTTGAATTTGAATGTTTGAACATTTGAATTCAAGTGTTTGAATTCGAATTTGAATTGGCTATGAAAAGTTGTTTCATAACAAAATGATAAAATGAGATCTTTTGGAATATTCCCTGCATCAAGAAAAGATATTTGATCTTATCCAATGATGAAGTGGTGCGCAAATTTGGATCCAAAGTGAGTGTCATTTTGTCATCTAAATGTACTATTATTCTGATTTGGTTGGTTAAGAGAATCAGTGAGTTAGTTGATTCAAATTTGAATGCAACTACTCAATGTATCTGGACTCAAAATAGGACTAAATAGGGCGCATGAATTGGTTGGTCATGTGATGACAATTAGGTCAGAATCTTGAAAGGATAATGACCTAATCTTATAAGGATTCAAATGAAAGGTGGTTAGCAATTTTGAATTGCAAACAAAACCTTGATTCCCTCCAACCATGCGCATATTTGGTGAGATTTTCAAGTAAAAATATCTTATCATTCTATCCTACAAATTAACCTAAGTGTGCGCACAAAGGGAGCTAATTTCCTCCTTAGGGTTTTTCACAAAAATCTCATGCGTCATTCTATAGGGTAGTTCACTACACGTTTCCAAACACAATACCTAGCCTCCACCTTCATCAATTGAGCGTATAACAAGCCTCATTGTGGTGATCATCTGGTGGCTTGTAAGAAGGTGATCATCTGGTGGCTTGCAAGAAGGTGTTCTTGCATCATTGACGAACGGTGGTGTGGATCAACATTAGAGGGTTTGAACCCTCCAGACCTGACAATTGATCTCCCTGACTCATCAGGCCAAAACAAGGTAACATCATGTTGTCCTAAAGCATGGATTTCTATGTGCATGTATGTTTCCGTGTGAAAAATTTTATTTTTCCACCTTACATGCATCAGCCTTCAAGGCCATTTTACTTTCAAAATAGGCCTATTGCCATTCCATCATATTGCATATGCTTCACATTACACAAGATCCAAATACAATATTTACAATTATCCAAATTACAACATAATTCACAAGTCTCCAAATGTCATAAACTACATGTATCTAGACTTAGACAAAAATAGCATGAACAAATATGACCATAAATCTCATCCTATCAACATATACAATGTTCATGCCCTAAGTCTAGCCTAGGCCCAATGTCCATCAAAATGCAGAATGTATAAAGTCCTCCAACGACTCATCCTACGGGCTTCTTGCCCGTCGCTCCTGCACCACTTCTACCTCCTGAAACAAAGCCCCTAAGACTGGGTGAGATATATGAATATATCTCAGTAACCCAGAGGTTCTGGAGAATACTCCGCCCAATAGCTCACTTTGATGCATATAAATAATATAAAATAACATCTTGAAAAATAGGGTATAGCAAGTGATTTAGATAAGCTGGGGAATATAGGGATACAAAATACGACGAAGCTGGAATGGTCGCTACCAATACCATGCAACGTCCTGCCTAATGGCTCGGCCTATAAGCCTACGGGTCTCATCCAAGGCATGTTCCCAGAACATCCAACCAAGGTACCCCTCCCATCCATATACACCCGAGAATTCCTAATGTGCTCCTATCCGGATGACACACCACGACCCTAGGTCAACTGGAACTCCATCTCAGAGACCTATCCAGTGGAAGTCCGAAACGCCCGAAGGCAAACTGTCTACTGTCCAGAGACTCGGTACCTATGTACCAACATACATACTAAATGCATGATCATGTTATTCTACATTACTTACATACATTTCCTACCATCACCCTCAACGGGCATGGTGGAACACACAAGGGAATCAAGCCCCAGTACCAAGAGGTTACCTGTATAGTCCTCTTTAGTTAGCTCCCAGTAATATATTCTTCGAGCTCGTTATACCATAAAAATGCCTACATAGAGGACATTCCCAATTACTTAAAATTCATACACCACATGCAAGTTATCAATTACGCAAGCTTGGTTCCAACTACTCACCTCAATCCCACTTGGTCCAGGACCAAGGGCAATCCACCGAAGTCACAGTTCGGGGTTCAAGTCAATGTACGGCAACCTATAACAAGCATGTACGAACCGTCAATACACGACAAATCCATCAAAATACGAAAACGTCAAAAATCACCCCCTCCACAAGGTAGGTTCGGCCAAAGTAGTCTTATTTTACATTTTATTTTTCTAAATTTTCTTTCTCATTTTCTTAGGCATCCTTAGGTTACCAAAATGCCATATCAAGTGCCACTTTTCATCTTACGTCTTTCAAATGTCGTTTTGCCAAATATTTCGCTCTAGGTTCAATTAACCACTCAACACCACCAAACATTCTTCCATTGGATTTCCAACCATCCAACCACCACACAACCCATCTAATTACCATACAATTTCACAACACATCATCCAAATAATTTTTCAACATAAATCCTTCTCTTTTCCCTAAATGGCCGAATTGCACGAATGGTGTGCTCCAAGGAATTTCAATCAATTTTTAACTACTCTACACATCATACAATCCTATTATATCATCATACAATCATACAACAACTCACCAACACAATCCTAACACAATTTCACAACCCAAAGTCATGGCATCATCAAATTTTCCTAAGTTAGAAACCATATTTCTCACTAATAATTTTCATTGCATTTATAGCTCTAACACATCATTCTAAGACATTATCATCTAATACACATTTTTCATTTCATCTCTCTAACAACAGAAATCATCAAATTTCCCTTTAGGGAACATGAAAATAATTAATCAAATTAATCCATGAGATGTGTTGAAACTTACCCACAATTACGTCATAAGGCTCCTCCTAGAACTCCACAAGCAATGGTATAAGAAATCAACCCCAAAGTCACAAAACTCCAAGAAAATTCATGTCTGTATATGCCTTTTTCTCAAAATAGAGAGGGTTTCAAGGGAAACTAATTGGTGGGATGTGTTTGGGTGGTGATTTCCATCGAATTTCAAGACAAGAATCACCCGATTCGGTTAAGGATTGATGAAGTTATGAGAGATTGAAGTTTCAAGCAATTTTTTTGGCCATGGAGGGTGGGAGCTCGGTTTTGAGAGAGAGAAAGGGAGGGGAAGGTGATGATGAATAGTGCTATGCCATGTGGCTTAAGTGATTTAAGTGGGGTGGGTCCCACCGCCACCTCACGTGATTTCAAACTAATTCGAATTTCTCTCTGATTCCACTAAACGTCCATAGATTCATAACCTATTTAGAAACTCTAATTTCTAACATTAACCATTGTCCTTTAATTACCCTTGATCAGATGAATCCTGAGTTTTTCGGTTGTTCGGAGAAAATGCTATTTTAAGCTGATACGCGCGTCATAGGCACGCTTCCCTAAACTTACTTATTTCCATCAAATTTTATCAGAAATCATATTCCCTAGTTCTATAAACTATTTATAACTTGTATTCAAAACCTAGATCTCAAAACTCAATTGGCACGCTTTACGACAACTATACCGTGGTATTTTTACTCGGTAAAAACACTATTCATTGAATTTTTTGAAAATTGTCTATCCACTCAATTTTTCGTTCTTAATCAATTTATAGTGTTCTTTTTATCATTCGAGACCTCTTACTCAATTTCCTAGGGTTGTGTGCATGGCTATTTACCATTTTGCCCTTATCTTGTATTTTGGCCTTATATTCAGGATTTTCACTATTCCTTCTCTTTAATTCTCATTTAATATTTTAATATTTAAACTTATAAATGCAAGGAGTTATAAAACCCGATAATTATTTTCAAGTTTTCCTATAATAATTGTAGTTCATATGAAATTCTCCGTGTTAAAATTATCATTTATTCTTTACACATTTGTTGCTTGTAAGAACCCGCACCGTTAATTAAGGAAATTAATTAATTAAATGTGATAATTCAGAAATAATTCCATAATAGACCCTAATAATTATTATGAGGCTTTAATAATTATAGTAAGCGAGTAATAATGCAGAAAGTCATTTTTCGGACGAAAAGTACAGACTGCTACCCGGTATAAATGCGTACCGGTGAAGTATCCCGGAAAATTATAATAAGTGCTTGAATATTCCTAGAATAATATCTAGAACATGTAAAATGAATTTCAAGTCAAAATAATGAGAACTGGTGTCAGAACTGTTACTGGCTATGGAAAAGCGCGTACCGGAATGGTGCTCCAAAAAAATAAAATAAAAATATGATAAATCTTAGAAAAATGAGTAGGTTAAGAATCCTGAGTTTGGGATTAAAATGCTAAGCGTAGCAATTAATGTTAATACTGCGCGATTACACTTAAGAGGACCAATTTAAGTTTAAAGGCACACAACCCTAGGCCATATTCAGCCATTCCTACGTGACTTTGAGCCTCCTTTCTGACTTGGTGCCTTCCTCCCTTTCCACCTTCATTTCTCCATAGAAAAACTCAAAGGAGCCACCTTTCTCCTTTGTTTCTTCTTCTAATCACCATGGTTGAGTGTGATCGAGTCTTGGGTGGGGGAAAGGAGTGTGTTTTCTGAGTTTGTGGACTGTCTTGGACTGCTTTGAGGGCTGACTTGTTGGCTTGAGTATTGAGAAGCCTTGTCCCTTGCTTGTGAGGCTTCAAGAAGCCACATTTGGTGAGGAAGAACCTTGCTTGGTTACCATTTTCGTGTCCTTGTGGAAACAGAATCTTGGAGGCTGATTAGTGAGCTCCAAGAGCCACTGTTACTCTGTTTTGAGCTTTGGTAAGCCTTACAACCTTTGACCATGAGTTTAAGTGCTTAAAAATGGAACCTTGATGCATGCAACAAGCTAAAATGATAACCTAACGCTGGGTAATGCTAAACACACCTAAAAATGCATGTTTAAGCCTCTGTAATTGGTAAAAGTTGGACCTTTGGTTTGATATTTCTTGAAATGCAAAATCTGAGTTCTGTCACGAAATATCCGGATATTGGGTTGGAAATATCCAGATATTGATATCCGGATATGGGAATCCGGATATTGATATCTGGATATGGGGCTCTGAGGTATCCGAATATGGATATCCAGATATGATATCCGCATATTGATATCCGGATATGGCCCCTATAAGAACCCGCACCGCTAATTAAGGTAATTAGTGAATTAATTATGATAATTAGGAAATGATTCCATAATTGACCTTAATAATTATTATTGGGCTTAAATAATTATACTGAGTGAGTAAAAATGCTGATAGTCGCTTTTCGGAAGAAAAGCGCAGATACCGGTTCTGCTACTCGGTATAAATGCGTACCGGAAAAGTATCCCGGAAAATTATAACGAATGCATGATAATTACTAGAATATTATGTAGGACTTGTAAAATAAGTTTCAAGTCAAAATAATGTAATCTGATGCCAGAACTGATACTGGCTATGGAAAAGCGCGTACCGAAAAGGTGCTCCGAAAAATAAAATAAAAATATGACAAATCTTAGAAAAATGTGTAGGTTTAGATTCCAAAGTTTGGGATCAATATCTTTTGCGTTGCTATTAAGGCTAATACTGCGCGTTATGGCTTAAATGCCTATATATACTAACATTAAGGGGGCACAAAACCCTAGGCAGCCTCTATCCCACGTAAACCTTGGTTGGCTGAATGCTTGGCACTGTTTCATTGCCTTCTTTCACCATTTGTGAGCTTGGTGACCTCTTTTCTTCAATCTTCTTCCTCTTTCCCTTTTAAACACTAGAGTGGATATCTTGTGAGGTTGAGGTGCAGCTTATGCTGAGTTAAGGGACTGGTTGAGGGGGTGTTGTGGGCTGTGGTTTTGTCTCCATGGTTATGAGCCATTGTCCATGCCATTAGAGGCTTCAAGAAGCCTCATTTGGTGCCAAGAACCAACCTTTGGTGTGGCATTTTCGCGTCCTTGGGTGTACTGGACTTGTGAGCAGCATTGGGAGCTCCAAAGGCACTTTGAACTACTGACTAAGCTTTGGGGTAAGTCACCTTAACTTGATCATGTGTTTTTGTGGCCTAAAGTTGGTATCTTGGTATGTTAATGGGTTTAACATGTAACCAACACATAAGTGAACTTGTATATGCTTAAAAATGGATCCTTGGTCGTGTACAAGTGTTAAAAGTTGAACCTTTGGACTGGATATTCACGAAATGCAGAAACTGCATTCTGTCGTGAGATATCCGGATATTTGTCGAACAGATATCCGGATATCAGTATCCGGATATGGTATCCGGATATGCATATCCGGATAGGGTATCCGGATATTCATATTCGGATGAGGGATCTGGATATCCGGATATGGTATATCCGGATATTGACGATGTAATATCCGGATATTGTATATCCGGATATGTCCCTTGTGATATCCGGATATTCTGGGATTTCGCAGAACAGTAGCTGTGTTGTGTGAACAGTAAGCTATTGGGGGTTTGTGGACCCTAGATTAAGGAAGTTGAACTTCTGTAATTAATGAACTAAGTCAGAATCATATGATTAAGGGCTTATGGCTTTGTTGGAAGCCTTAAGACGTAAAACGTAAAGGAAAGGCGTAGTCTTTAAGTTGTATGCTTGTGATGCATAAATATTGATGTATTATTGGTCCATATCAGATTGTGATACTGCTGTGTTTGGACGTAAGAGAGGTTGGACTCTTGGCTAGGATAGCTAGCTTGCAAGGTAAGCTTTCGTGTCCTTGGTTTAGCCATTTTGTGGTTCCACCATGTCCCATGGGGATGTGGTTTATGCATGCTGTGTTACATGCTTTGATGTTTTGGAAATGCTGTTGAGCTATTATATGCAATGTGCTTTTATGATATGCATGTGGTGTCCACCTATACGGTAAGCTTGAGTATGTATTACATACAAGATGGTGAGGCTGTGGGTGAGGTGCAAGCGGTGTTCCTTGTACTCATGTGGGTTTAGACGTATTCCTGCATTTCTCTGGCCAGTAGATTTGATAAACACACATGGCATGATTATCTGCTGCATCGCATAGTTTTGGAACTTATATTGTAAATACTGTTTTTGAACTTATATTACACATGTAAGTGAGCTTGGGGTGGAAGATCCTTGAGGACCCATTGTCTTACTGAGATTTCTTGTTTAGAGATCTCACCCCACCTTTGGCGACGCTTATTTCAGGATCAGGTAATGTTGAGGGCTCAGGTGGCAGGAGGCCAGAGCTGAGTTGATGTTATTATGACATGCTGACATGCTGGATGTTGATTGTTGTTTATGTTTTCCCGCTTTGATTATGATATTATGCTGAGACTGTTGTTGGGCATTGTGCCTTATTTGGTGAGCATGGGGTTTGTCCATGCCACATGGTTTTGTTATTGTCTTTTAATTGAAGTTGTAATTAAAGTATCTGGATTTTGACCCAGGCTATGTGCTGTAGTCCTGCGGCTTTAGATACTCACTTTATATTTATTCATGAGGTATTTCAGTTAGTTGTCTTGCAATTTACATACAGGCAGTATTTTATGAAATTGATTAAGTAATCAAGTTGGCTAAGGTTAATGACGTCATAATTGAATTAAAGAAAAAGTTATTCCGCATTTTAATTAAGCGTGGCTTAATACGATAGTATGTTAACAATCCGGGTTAACACGGGCTGTTACATTTTATGGTATCAGAGCACTTTCTAGGGAAAAGCCTGTATGTATTGCAATAACTTAGGATGTTTCGTTGCGTGTCTACTTTGCGTTCTCTCTGATTAGTGTGTGTTAGGACAATGCATATGTGACCACATGGCGTGGGCCTGATCAACTCATTCTTTGTGTAACTTGTGCAGAGTCATGGTGCCACCAAGGAGGAACCCTAGTACGAGCGAGGATCAATCGGATCCTATCCTGGCTGCATTAGCTGAGATGCAGGCGGCCCGACTAGCCGACCAGGAGGCCACGAGATTGGCAAACCAGGCGATGCTGGACGCTATCAGAGAGGCGAACCGGCGAGCCACTGCTGAGGTTCTGGAGGAGAATCGGATGGCCAACATGACTATGATGAGGTTCATGTTGGAGGAGTTGAGGGCTGGTCCTGCTGCTGGCCAGTGTCCTCCACCACCTCCACCGCCTCCACCTCCGCCTAGTCAACAGGAGGACACATAGAGCCAGATGGGTGAGGGCAGTCACTTGACGGGGGCTTTGCAAACCATACCCGTATTTGCTGAGGATCGTGACGAGATCGACCGCAGGCTGAATGCTTTCCGCAAGCATAAGCCACCTTCTTTCGACGGATCTTATGATCCCATTACTGCTGCCAGATGGTTACAGGCGTTGGACAAGAACTTCCGGATCATGCAGTGTACCGATCCACAGAAGCTGATGTTTTCCACTTACATGCTGGAGGGCGAGGCCCATGAGTGGTGGACCAACATTTCTCACGTCTATGAGATGCAGGGCCGTGTGATGACGTGGCCGTTCTTTGAGGAGTGTTTTCTGGGTCAGTATTTTCCTTATGACTCTCAGGAGAGGAAGCAAGGAGAGTTTGACCGTTTGGTGCAGGGCTCGTTGTCTGTCGACGAGTACCTGACCAAGTTTAATGAGCTGGTCAAGTTCGCTCATTTCCGCATGGCGAGACCGACTCCTATTTTTCTTGCTGCTAAGTTCCGGAGGGGACTTAATGAGGACATTGCCGGACATCTTGCTGGTTCTGCTTCGAGAGACTTCGGAGCTTTAGTACAGCAGTGTCGCGACATTGAGGACTATTGCCGTGCGAGTCAGGCAAAGAAGGCCAAGATTGAGGTGCCACAGGGTACTGGCGGTTCCGCTCCCTGGAGGGACAGGAAGTTTGCAAACAAGGGCAAGGGCAAATAGTTGGCGGCTAAGCAAGCGTCAAATCAATTTAAAAGGACTTCTACTCAGGGAAACACAGCGAGACCTCCTGCTCCCAGATGCTCGGGATGCGGGAAGTCACACTTTGGGCCGTGTTCTACCGGACAGCTGATATGCTTCCAGTGTGGCAAGGAGGGCCACTACTCCAGAGATTGCCCGACGGCGAGAGTTGCTGCAGTGCAGGCTGTGCCATTGCAGATGGTTCCTACTGGGGCACCAGCAGTGCCACCTAATACGGGGCGCGTGTATACTTTGGATCGTCAGCAGTCGGACAGAGCTCCGAACCTGGTCAGAGGTATTGTTACCATTGGAGGTTCTGCTGTTGATGTGCTTTTTGATTCCAGGGCAACGCATTCTTTTGTTGCTACCCCTATTGCTGTGGGGCTTGAGTTGCCCAGTGATGTGCTTTCTCCACCGATGCGGGTGACCACCGCCACCGGAGAAAAATGTTTGACCTCCACTGTTCATCGTGATGTAGCGTTTCAGTGGGATGGCCGTGACTTCTCGATAGATCTGATAGGATTGCCGATGGCCAACCTGGAGATTATTCTGGGCATGGATTGGTTGTCCAGAAACTGTGCATTGATTGATTGCTGTGCCAAGAGAGTGGTGATGTCTCCGGGTGGGTCCACAGCCAGTTCCTCACCATTCATTTCAGTCCTGCAGGCGAGGAGGGCCTTGAGAGCAGGGGCATTTGGCTATGTCATGTTGGGAGGTTTGGTGAGTGGGACACAGGAGGATCTCACTGGCATTCCCGTGGTGAGGGAATTCCTCGAGGTGTTTCCCGAGGAGATTCCTGAGTTTCCACCGCAGAGGGAGATAGAGTTCTCCATAGACTTATTGCCTGGTGTGGGGCCTATATCGTTGGCTCCATACCGGATGTCGCCACCAGAGTTGGCGGAGCTGAAGAAGCATATTGAGGAGCTTTCAGCGAAAGATTTCATTCGGCCGAGTGTGTCTCCCTGGGGAGCACCGGTCATTTTTGTGAAAAAGAAAGATGGGACCATGCGGTTGTGCACCGACTACAGACAGTTGAACAAGGTGACAATCAAGAACAAATATGCTCTTCCACGCATTGATGATTTGCTGGATCAGCTCAGGGGTGCTTGCGTGTATTCCAAGATTGATCTCCGGTCCGGTTACCATCAGATACGGGTAAAGCCGGAGGATGTCCCAAAGACAGTGTTTCGCTCGAGGTACGGGCATTATGAGTACTTGGTGATTCTGTTTGGACTCACAAATGCACCCGCAGTGTTCATGGACTACATGAACAGGATCTTCCAGTCGTACCTGGATCAGTTTGTGATCGTCTTCATTGACGACATCTTAATTTACTCCAAGACGGAGGAGGAGCATGCTGAGCACTTGAAGATTGTTTTGCAAGTGTTGAAAGAGAAAAAGCTATATGCTAAGCCGTCAAAATGTGAGTTTTGGCTCAAGGCGGTGAAATTTCTGGGTCATGTGATTTCCGCTGATGGAGTTGCAGTTGATCCTAACAAGATTGAGGCCGTGATGGACTGGGAGAGGCCCAAGACGGTTACAGAAGTGAGAAACTTCTTGGGTTTGGCAGGGTACTATAGGAGGTTCATAGAGGGATTCTCCAAGATGGTGCTACCGATGACTCGCCTTACCCGAAAGGAGACTCCATTCGTGTGGACACATGAGTGTGAGGAGTGTTTCCAGGAGTTGAAGGAGAGACTGACTACTGCTCCTGTGTTAGTCCTTCCTGATCCTGCGGAACAGTTTGAGTTATAATGCGATGCCTCTGGAAAGGGGCTAGGCTGTGTGTTGATGTAGAAAGGGAAAGTTGTTGCCTATGCTTCAAGACAGTTGAAACCTCATGAGGAGAACTACTCGACTCACGACTTGGAGTTGACAGCCATTGTTTTTGCTTTCAAGATTTGGAGGCATTACCTGTTTGGCATGAAGTTTGTTGTATTCAGTGATCACAAGAGCCTGAAGTATCTGTTTGACCAGAAGGAGTTGAACATGAGACAACGAAGATGGATGGAGTTCTTGAAGGACTACGACTTTGAGTTGAGGTACCATCCTGGCAAGGCCAATGTGGTAGCCGATGCTTTGAGTCGGAAATCCGTGAGCTTATCCAGCTTGGTGATGAGCGACTACGAGGTGATCGAAAAGTTCAGAGACTTGAGAGTGAACTCCTTGTTTGGGGCGCACTGCTCGAAATGGAAACAACAGAAGTGATTAATGAGCTGATGGAAAAAATTAAAGAGGCGCAAGTGCAAAGAGAGTGCCTTGATTATGTGAAGAACCAGGACGGTGTGTCTTGGAACGAGGATGGATTGCTGCTGTTCCAGAAGAGGATTGTTATTCCTCGAGGGCCATTGACCGAAGAGGTTATGGCAGAGGCTCATAAGGGCCGGTTTACTATCCACCCTGGTGCCACGAAAATGTACCAGGACTTAAAGAGAAACTTTTGGTGGCCGGGCATGAAGAAGGACATAGCGGTCTACGTGTCCAAATGCCTTATATGTCAGAAAGTAAAGATTGAGCACCAGAAACCGTCTGGTAAACTTCAACCTCTTGAAATTCCACAGTGGAAGTGGGAGAGTATTTCCATTGACTTCGTGGTGGGATTGCCTAAAACTCAGGCTGGTTGTGACTCTATCTGGGTCATAGTGGACAGATTGACCAAGTCTTCCCATTTTCTTCCAGTGAAGGTGAGCTTCACTACAGAGCAGTTGGCCAAACTATATGTCCGTGAGATTGTGAGGCTTCACGGGGTGCCCGAGAGTATCATCAGTGATAGGGACCCGAAGTTCACATCTCGGTTCTGGGAGGCGCTGCAGGAGGCTTTTGGTACGCAGTTGAGATTGAGTACCGCCTATCACCCTCAGACTGACGGACAGACCGAGCGGACCATCCAGACATTGGAGGACATGTTGAGAGCTTGCACGTTGGAGCAGGGTTCAGCATGGGATAGGTACCTTCCGTTGGTAGAATTCTCGTACAACAACAGTTTTCATGCTAGCCTGGGCATGGCACCCTACGAGGCGCTGTATGGTAGGAGGTGTCGGACTCCTACCTGCTGGTCTGAGGTTGGAGATAAAGAGCTATTTGGCTTGGACTTTGTCCAAGATACTACCCAGCAGATCCAGATGATCAGGGCAAGGTTGAAGCAGGCGCAGAATCGCCAGAAAAGCTACTACGATGACAAGCATCGTCCACTGGAGTTCAGTGAGGGTGAGCACGTGTTTGTGAAACTCTCACCTGTCACCGGTGTTGGACGGGCACTCGGAGTGAGGAAGTTGAGCCCTCAGTTCATTGGGCCCTACCAGATCCTTGGTAGAGTAGGACCTGTTGCCTATCGACTCGCCTTGCCTCCGAACCTAGCCAACATCCACGACGTGTTTCACGTATCTCAGCTTCGGAGGTACATAGCAGATCCTTCGCACGTGGTGCAGCCGGATGATGTAGAGGTTCAGGAGAACCTAAAGACTCCCGTCGGACCACTCAAGATCCTCGATCGAGGCGAGAAACAGCTTAGAAGCAAGATCATTCCGATGGTCAAGGTGCAGTGGACTGGGCGTAGTCCCGAGGAGTGCACGTGGGAACGAGAGGATGAGCTTCTCCGACAGTATCCCGACTTTCGAGACAGGTATGTTTCTGATGTTGAGGACAAAACCCTTAAAAAGGTGGGGTGAATGTAAGAACCTGCACCGCTAATTAAGGTAATTAGTGAATTAATTATGATAATTAGGAAATGATTCCATAATTGACCTTAATAATTATTATTGGGCTTAAATAATTATACTGAGTGAGTAAAAATGCTGATAGTCGCTTTTCGGAAGAAAAGCGCAGATACCGGTTCTGCTACTCGGTATAAATGCGTACCGGAAAAGTATCCCGGAAAATTATAAAGAATGCATGATAATTACTAGAATATTATGTAGGACTTGTAAAATAAGTTTCAAGTCAAAATAATGTAATCTGATGCCAGAACTGATACTGGCTATGGAAAAGCGCGTACCGGAAAGGTGCTCCGAAAAATAAAATAAAAATATGACAAATCTTAGAAAAATGTGTAGGTTTAGATTCCAAAGTTTGGGATCAATATCTTTTGCGTTGCTATTAAGGCTAATACTGCGCGTTATGGCTTAAATGCCTATATATACTAACATTAAGGGGGCACAAAACCCTAGGCAGCCTCTATCCTACGTAAACCTTGGTTGGCTGAATGCTTGGCACTGTTTCATTGCCTTCTTTCACCATTTGTGAGCTTGGTGACCTCTTTTCTTCAATCTTCTTCCTCTTTCCCTTTTAAACACTAGAGTGGATATCTTGTGAGGTTGAGGTGCAGCTTATGCTGAGTTGAGGGACTGGTTGAGGGGGTGTTGTGGGCTGTGGTTTTGTCTCCATGGTTATGAGCCATTGTCCATGCCATTAGAGGCTTCAAGAAGCCTCCTTTGGTGCCAAGAACCAACCTTTGGTGTGGCATTTTCGTGTCCTTGGGTGTGCTGGACTTGTGAGCAGCATTGGGAGCTCCAAAGGCACTTTGAACTACTGACTAAGCTTTGGGGTAAGTCACCTTAACTTGATCATGTGTTTTTGTGGCCTAAATTTGGTATCTTGGTATGTTAATGGGTTTAACATGTAACCAACACATAAGTGAACTTGTATATGCTTAAAAATGGATCCTTGGTCGTGTACAAGTGTTAAAAGATGAACCTTTGGACTGGATATTCACGAAATGCAGAAACTACATTCTGTCGTGAGATATCCGGATATTTGTCGAACAGATATCCGGATATCAGTATCCGGATATGGTATCCGGATATGGTATCCGGATATTCATATTCGGATGAGGGATCTGGATATCCCGATATGGTATATCCGGATATTGACGGTGTGATATCTGGATATTGTATATCCGGATATGTCCCTTGTGATATCCGGATATTCTGGGATTTCGCAGAACAGTAGCTGTGCTGTGTGAACAGTAAGCTATTGGGGGTTTGTGGACCCGATTAAGGAAGTTGAACTTCTGTAATTAATGAACTAAGTCAGAATCATATGATTAAGGGCTTATGGCTTTGTCGGAAGCCTTAAGATGTAAAACGTAAAGGAAAGGCGTAGTCTTTAAGTTGTATGCTTGTGATGCATAAATATTGATGTATTATTGGTCCATATTAGATTGTGATACTGCTGTGTTTGGACGTAAGAGAGGTTGGACTCTTGGCTAGGATAGCTAGCTTGCAAGGTAAGCTTTCGTGTCCTCGGTTTAGCCATTTTGTGGTTCCACCATGTCCCATGGGGATGTGGTTTATGCATGTTGTGTTACATGCTTTGATGTTTTGGAAATGCTGTTGAGCTATTATATGCAATGTGCTTTTATGATATGCATGTGGTGTCCACCTATACGGTAAGCCTGAGTATGTAGTACATACAAGATGGTGAGGCTGTGGGTGAGGTGCAAGCGGTGTTCCTTGTACTCATGTGGGTTTAGACGTATTCCTGCATTTCTCTGGCCAGTAGATTTGATAAACACACATGGCATGATTATCTGCTGCATCGCATAGTTTTGGAACTTATATTGTAAATACTATTTTTGAACTTATATTACACATGTAAGTGAGCTTGGGGTGGAAGATCCTTGAGGACCCCTTGTCTTACTGAGATTTCTTGTTTAGAGATCTCACCCTACGTTTGGGGACGCTTATTTCAGGATCAGGTAATGTTGAGGGCTCAGGTGGCAGGAGGCCAGAGCTGAGTTGATGTTATTATGACATGCTGACATGCTGGATGTTGACTGTTGTTTATGTTTTCCCGCTTTGATTATGATATTATGCTGAGACTGTTGTTGGGCATTGTGCCTTATTTGGTGAGCATGGGGTTTGTCCATGCCACATGGTTTTGTTATTGTCTTTTAATTAAAGTTCTAATTAAAGTATCAGGATTTTGACCCAGGCTATGTGCTGTAGTCCTGCGGCTTTAGATACTCACTTTATATTTATTCATGAGGTATTTCAGTTAGTTATCTTGCAATTTACATAGAGACAGTATTTTATGAAATTGATTAAGTAATCAAGTTGGCTAAGGTTAATGACGTCATAATTGAATTAAAGAAAAAGTTATTCCGCATTTTAATTAAGCGTGGCTTAATACGATAGTATGTTAACAATCCGGGTTAACACGGGCTGTTACAGCCCCGACATATATCCTGATATTCTGGGTTTTCGATGAACAGTAAGGTACTGTTCATACAGAGGGCTTGTATGGGTTTGTGGACCCTAATTTGATGAAGTTGGACTTATGTAATAACTTAACTAAGTCAGAACTTATGTGTCTAAGGGCTAGTGGCTTTGTGAGAAGCCAAAGACATTAAACGTAAGAGAAAGGCGTTGTCTTTATGAGTATGCTTGTAGAGTTTGAATATTGATATATTGTTGGTCCGAGACAAATTGCGTTTCTGCTATGTGGACTTGAGCTAGTGTGGACTCTTGGCATTGGGTAGTTAGCTTGCAAGGTAAGCTTTCGTGTCCTCGGCTTTGCCATTGTTGGTTCCACCATGTCCCATGGGGGGATGGTTTATATGCATGATGTTGTTTTCATGTATTATTTGATAAATGATGTTAAGCTGTTATATGTAAGTGCCTTTATGATATGCATGTGGTGTTCCACCTATACGGTAAGCCTGAGTATGTGGTACATACAAGAGGGTGAGGTTGTGGGTGAGGTGCAAGCGATGTTCCTTGTACTAACTGTAGGTAATAGACGTATTCCTGCATTTCTCTGGCCAGTAGAATAGTGATAACACAGATGACATGAATATCTGTTGCACTGCATAGTTTTGGAACTGATATTGTTAAACTGCTTTTGGAACTTATATTGCACATGTAAGTGATCTTGGGGTGGAAGATCCTTGAGGACCCCTTGTCTTACTGAGATTTCTTGTTTAGAGATCTCACCCTACATTTGGGGTCGCTTATTTCTTGTTCAGGTAACCCAAGGGTTGAGAGCTCTGGTGGCAAGAGGCCAGAGCTTAGTTGATACATGTTTATGCTACTTAAGCTGATATGCTGTGTGATTGGATGCTGGATCCTGTTTACTGCTTCATGCTTTTAGCTTTAGTTATTATTTTGTTGCTGCTATTGAGACTGCTGTTGGGCTTTGTTGCCTCATTTGGTGAACATGGGATTTGTCCATACCGTATTGACTTGACTTTATGCTTTTAGGTTTCATTTGTAATAATGTATAAGGATATTGTCCAGGCTACACGTTGTAGTCCTGTGACTTAGATACTCACTTTATATTTATATATTGAGGTATTTCAGTTAGCTTTCTTTACAATTTACGTACAGGCAATGTTTTATGAAAATGATTTGAGTAATTCAACTTGGCTAAGATTAATGACATCATAATTGAAAAGAAAAAGATATTCTGCATTTTTAATTAAGCGTGGCTTAATACGATGACATGTTAACAAATCAGGTATACACGGGGTGTTACAATTTAAGGTATGAGCACTTTCTTGGGAAAAGCCTTTATGTGTTGCAATAACTTAGGATGCTTTGCTGTGTGTCTATCTTGTGTTCCCTCTATGAATGGTTTTATTATGATAATGCATATGTGACCATATTGTGTGGGCCTGATCAACTCGTTCTTTGTGTAACTTGTGCAGAGTCATGGTACAGCCAAGGAGGAACCAAGGTACTAGTGAGGATCGACCAGATCCTGTCCTAGCTGCATTGGCTGAAATGCAGGCGGCCCGACTAGTCGACCAGGAGGCCACGAGATTGGCAAAACAGGCTATGCTGGACGCCGTCAGAGAGGCACGGAGGATATCCTGAGGAGAACCGCATGGCGAACATGACTTTGATGAGAGTCATGTTAGAGGAGTTGAGGGTTGGTCCTGTTGCTCGTCAGTTTCCTCCGCCACCGCCTCCACCTCCACCTAGTCTTCATGACGACACCCAGAGTCAGATGGGTGAGGGCAGTCACCTTACGGGGGCCTTGCAGACCGTCCCTGTAGTTGTTGAGGATCGAGACAAGATCGATCGCCAGCTGAATGCTTTCCGTAAGCATAAGTGATAAACCCCTGGTTCATCGAGTTTTTCAGCACAAATTAGGATCAATTTGTGTGAATAATTGGATGAAAAGGAGGTTAATATCTTAAAAATCCCTCAAGTGCAAGTTCTGAAAGCTTTGTGAAAATTTCCACTGTCTTGCAGGGAAAGGAAGCCCAAAAAGCATCAAAAGAAGGAAGAAGATTTTGGAGAAGTGAAAATTGCCTAAGTGTTGAGCGCTAAAACGGCCACACAGACCGTTTTAGCGTGCTGCTGCAGACTGAAGGAGAAAGTTGCTGGTGTTGAGCGCTAAAACGTCCACACAGACCGTTTTAACGCGTTGCTGTAAATCAAGAGTGGAAGTCTCTGGAGCTCAGCGCTAAAACGCCCACACTGAGCGTTTTAGCACTCTCATGTGGAAAAAGTCTCTGGTCTCCAACGCTAAAACGTTCAAATCAAGTGTTTTAGCGTTGGAGTCAGTTAAAAGCAGTTGAGAAGTTATCAGCCATGGACACTAAAATGCCCATTCAGACCGTTTTAGCGCCCAAGTCAGTTAAAAGCAGTTGGTCACGTATCAAGCCTGGACGTTAAAATGCCCATTTATGACCGTTTTAGCGCCCATATTATTTTTCAGCAGAAATTGTAACACTATAAAAGGCAAAAGGCCTTCACATTTGAATATCTTTCCCATCTCTCTACCATAGTTTCTCCCTCTCCTATATCAGATCTTTAGATCTGAATTCTTACCTTTTATTTTCCAAATTCTTAGGAGTAGTGGTTCATTACAATTGGAGATTGAAGATCTACTACCATGATAATGGAGTTTGTTCTTTCTTCTTCCTTTGTATTTATTTCAGTTATGTCTGAGTAGAGTCCTTTGTAGTCTGATTCAATGGAACTCAAGTGTGTATTTATGAATGATTAATGTGATGTTATGTTTTCCTATTATGTGAATTGTATGAAGTTGTCTTCGTCAATTATTCTTGTTAATGGAATAGTGTAGAACAGACATGTTTACATTGTTCTATAGTTGACAACTTCATCATTAGTATTTTAGTAGTCAAGACATTGATGCTATGATATTAGTGTAATCTCAAGACCTTAGTGATTAATGCATATATTATGAAAGGAATCACCAAGACATTGGGGTTTCTGATTAATGTGTCTATCAAGGTAGTAAGACATTACATCTTGATGATAAGTAAAAGGTTGATTAACATCACATGATAGAGAATTCATGATGGAAATTGGTTCATTCATAAATCCATATTTGAGGGAAATTGATATCTGACTACTGTTTTTAATTCATATTCATATTTTTGTGTTTTGAAATTATTCCATTTTATGCAATTTACATTTCTAGTGACAAGAAACTTATGCAATTCAAAACTCTTTGGTTGATTCAAATCAATAATAATTGGATAGTCAGTGCTTGACGCAATTCCTCGTGGGAACGATCGAGCTGTCGAACTCGCGCAAATTAAAAATTATTTTTAATTAGGGTTCAAAAATTTGCAGTAAAGTGGAAACCCTAAGTCGTCTCTCAAGGAAATTGAATTGGTAAAAATCGCTTATGAAAACAGAAAATAAAAGGGGGGTTTTGGATTTGGGTTGAATAAAAGACAGAATATAAAAACTGGGGTTAAAACTTCGTAATTAAAATTAACCAACCTAGGGTTAGGGTTCCATGGACGTCCTTCATTGGATAAAAATTACCAAATTCACGGTTGATCTCAATTGAATCAGAATCCTTATTTTCAATTGAGAACAATCGGATCATCAAATCTGATGATTATTCCTTTTCCATGATCACAATCGCGAACCTCAGATCGAATATCCACAATCGCACGATATCGATCTGAGTTAGGAAAAGAAACAAATCTGGTTAAAGAATTAGAAAAATTACCAAATTCACGATTAATCCCAATTGAATCAGAATCCTTATTTCCAATTGAGGTTAATCGGATCATCAAATCTGATGATCATTCTTCACCCATAATCGCAATCGCGAACCTCAGATCGAATATCCACAATCGCACGATATTGATCTGAGTTAGGGTAAAGAAATAAATCTGGTTAGAGATTGATCGCAGATCCTCTAAACAGATCCATGGAATCCCTTCCCCTTAGGTTGATTAAAAGGGGGTTTAGCCTAGCATGGCTAGGATAAACATGATTACAAATTAAATTGCATAAAAGAAAAAGAAGAAGAAGAAGAAGAAGAAGATGAAGAACGCGAAGAACGCGAAGAACGCTCCAGAGAAAATGTCTTGATCCCCAATTCTGAAAATTACATCATGATTCCAATGTTTTCCTTCCCTTGTGCTTCATATGCACCTAGGTCAGAAATCAATGTGGGCTGGGCTTAATTCAGATCGGCCCGGCCCATTCGTCTAAAATACAAAATAAAATAATAAAATAAAACTTAATTACAAGTCTAAAACTTCAGCAAAACATGGTCTTCTTGGCGTTAGAAATCGACCAGCTTCCAGTCCGAATTGGGCTTCGAGCTCTTCATAAGAATTGTAGCCCTCTGTGTTATCTGAAAAACCCAACAAGAACGGAGTCAATCCGACAACTGTGGACCGAGATATGGCCAAAATACAGAAGTAGCGTAAAGCTGAAAAATTCTGACGAAAATAAATTAAACTCAATCAAACACTAAAAAATGTAAATTAACTCAAAACATCATTATTTTATTCAAATAAATCCTAAAAATACTAATCAAGAGTAACAAATAAGTGTAATAAAATATGTGTTATCAAATTCCCCCACACTTATCTTTTTGCACTCCTGGGCAAAAACTAAAATTAAAAGCAAATACTAAGATCAACCAATCATTTCTAACAATTACCAAGCATACAGAAAATATACAAAGATCACAAGTCTTCACAGCTAAATCAATCAGGACAGAAATTCCCTAATCTCAAATCACAAGACTTGCTAATTTTTTGTTGCACATGCCAATTACAGAAAATGATTTCACACAAGATGCTCTCAATATTTTTCTCTCAAGTGTATCAGGTAATCAGTGTATCACTCAAATCTACTCAAGAAAATCAATCTACCATAGGCTTGCTCAAATTCTACTTCTCCACTGCTACTAACACATGCATGCACAAATCAAGAGGGCTTTATGCGGGGTTGTAATGGGGCTGAGGTGAAGGTATGGATGAAATATGGGAAAAGAAGGTTAAACACCCTAGAAATCTACCAGAGCAAGGCTTAAGAACTACACAAAGATAATGAAAAGATAAAAATAAACACACATTTTTTTCTTTTTTCTTTTTCTATTTTTTTTTCATTTTTTTTTTTTGCTTTTCCTATTTTTATTTTTTTTTATAACATAGAAGAACCACATAGCAGAGAAAAGAATCACATTGTCACCCCCTACACTTAAACTTTTGCACGTCTCGGGAAAACCCCCACACCTAAACACAACATCATAGTGAAAACCATTGCTCAGTAAATCTCCAGGGTGTGGAATTAATTGGTTTTTCACTTAGGCTTGTAATGTGGCTAAAGAAATAAAGGATATAAAGGCTCAAAGAGGCTCACTAAGGGGTAATAATGTAAGGGATGACTATCTGGCTAAAGTGGGTAAAGAAAGAAATGAATGCCTCAATCATATTCATGCATGTAAGTGAAAAAATGCAGTTTCAAAAAGAATCAGAGCAAGTTCTGGAGAGCAAAGATCAAGAGCAGAAGCACACAAGAAAGAAAGCATGGCCAGAAGATATGCCATGTATACAGGCTCAAAACCTCACAAGGGGTAACCAAATCATGCAATCAGCATCACAGCATCAATCAACAAGTATTGCAATCCAAGAATTGAGATCAAAGCCTAATAGACTTTACTATCAAACATTGTGATCTAAGTCTACTCCATGTAACACTCAATAATAACCAGAAAGAAGAGGAAAATATACCTATGAAAGTCAAAAACTAAAAGAAAGAAAGAAAAAGAAAAATGCAAATAACAGAAAGAAAAGAAAAAGAGGGAAGAAGACTCCCTGGACTCCCTAAGGAGGATAAACAACATCAGTGAGTAAAGCCTCTGTCTCCATAGGTTGCTCCTGGGGTCCTTCATGAACAACTTTGAGGTGATGGCCAATCATTGTGCAACTCTTCCCCATCTGCTTATCACGCAACTTTGGGGGCTTTCTTTTCTGTGTGCATTTCTTCTTCTCTTGATCCTTTCTTCCAACCGTACGCAAAATTTTCTGCATACTAAAAACAGAGGAAGAAATTTTTGGTACCCATTTCATCTTGGGTCCATGAGAGTTAGGATCAAAATTATTACCAGAATGAGGAGTCTTGCCTAACTTCACATTTAGTACACATTCAGAATTAACATTAATAGGCAAGTCATAATCCACAGGTAATGCACAATCACTAATCAATTCAGAATCAACCTTATCAGCCACATCATGAATTACTTTTATGCATGAAACTGAATGATCAACCTGAACCTTAGAATGCTTCATGGAATCAAATATAGTAAAATGTAAAATGCTATCACCAAATTCCATGGATAGAGTCCCAGCATGCACATCTATTTTGGTCCTTGCTGTTCTCATGAAAGGCCTACCAAGTATAATTGGTGATCTATTAGTAGCAGTCTCACTCTCCATTTCTAAAATGTAGAAGTCAGCAGGAAAAATCAAATTATTAACTCTGACCAATACATCCTCAATCAAACCAGATGGGTGAATACTACTCCTATTAGCTAATGTAACCACAATACTAGTAGCACGCAAAGGACCAAGACCAAGAGACTTATACACAGATTCAGGCATGACATTAATGGAAGCCCCTAAGTCTAGCATGCAATCATGAAAAATAGAATTGCCAATCACACAAGGAATAGTAAATGTCCCTGGATCTTGACACTTTTTAGGCATAGGCTGAATGAGTGCTGATACATTCTGACTCAGGTTAACTTGCTCATCTCCTTTCAGTCTCCTCTTGTTGGTGCACAACTCCTTTAAAAACTTGGCATATCTCGGAATCTGTTGTATTGCATCCAGAAGAGGGATGTTCACCTCAACTTTTCGGAAGGTGTCAAGTATCTCTTTATCTTGAGCCTTTGCTGATTGCTTCTTGGACTGAGTGGCTCTTTGAGGGAATGGCAGAGGGATATGGACATCAGATGTATCAGTGATCTGCTTCTTGGAACTAGTGTCACCTCCCTTAGATGACTCAACAGCAGCTTGGTTTGGCTCCTCCATTTGCTTTCCAGACCGCAGAGTAATAGCACTCACATTTCCGCTTCCTTTTGGATTTGGAACTGTTTGGGATGGAAGGGAGCTTCCACTTGCTTGTTGATTCTGACTCATGGATGTTGCAAGTTGGCCAATCTGTGTTTGCAGATTCTGGATTGAAGACTCAGTCCTCTGCTGGAATTGCAGATTGTTAGTTGCCATCTGCTTCACTAAATCCTCCAAAGAAGGACCATTGCTACTGGCTTGCTGCTGCATTGGCGGCTGCTGCATTGGTTGCTGCATTGGTGGCTGCTGCATTGGTGACTGCTGCATTTGTTGTTGCTGCATTTGCTGTGGAGGTGCACTTTGCTGATTCTGGCTCCACTTGAGATTTGGATGATTTTTCCAGCCAGGATTATATGTATTAGAGAAAGGATTGTTTTGCTGCTGTTGGTACTGTGGATTTCCATGAAAAACTGCAGCAACAGACTGATCAACTTGGAAACCACTGTCTTGTAGAGAAGGACAAGCATCCGTGGGGTGAGAAGGATCACAGCAGATGCCACACGGGTTGCTTGTCTGTTGAGCAGAAGGTTGCACTGTCTGTGTCACTGCCAACTGCCTCACCATTGATGTCAACTCATCAAGCCTGTTCTCTATTCTCTGGTTCTCTGTGCTTGATATTCCTCCTGCTGCCGCCACTGTTGGATTTTGCATTGGAGAAGCTTGCACTTGGAAAACTGCACTGCTGTTTGCTCTAGTGCCAAATTGTTGAGCATTGACTGCTATCTCAACAATCAATTCTTTTGCCTCAACAGGGGTTTTATTGCTCAGGACTCCTCCACTAGCTGCATCTAAAAGATTCCTATCCATAGGTAGCAACCCTTCATAGAAGTAAACAATAAGGAGATTTTCTGGAATCTGATGGTGTGGACAGCTTGCACAAACCCTTTTGAACCGCTCCCAATACTCATGCATGTTCTCCCCATTAGCCTGCTTTATGCCACTGATATCCTTTCTGATTGTGGTGGCTCTGGATGAAGGGAAGAATTTCTCCAGAAACAATCTTGACATATCATTCCAGCTTACAATGGAGGAAGGTGGCAAGTAGTACAACCAGTCCTTAGCTCCACTGTCCAATGAGAAGGGAAAGGCACGCAGCTTGATTTGCTCCTCATTCACCCCTGGTGGCTTCATAGTGCTGCAGACTACATGAAGCTCTTTCAAATGCTTATATGGATCCTCACCTGCAAGACCATGAAACTTGGGAAGCAAATGGATAAGACTAGACTTAAGTTTAAAACCAGTATCAAGATCAAGATAACGAATGCAAAAAGGCTGATAGTTAACATCAGGTGCAGACAATTGCTTTAAGCTTCTATTATCCATGGTCATAGAATCAAATAAATTACCAAAAGAGTAAACACTATGTAAAGGACTTAAACAAACAGACTCAACAGACTCAACAGATTCTAAGGTATGCTCAGGGACAACCCTACTATAAGTCAACCTACGAGCTCTACTAGCAGCATGCAATGATCTCTCTATCTCAGGGTCATATGCATATAAATCATCAACATTGGTGGTACTCCTAGTCATGCATCATAGGCAAAGGCATACAGCAGTAAAGTTAGTCACAAAACATACGATAGGACACAAAAATTTCCCAAAAATAGCAAACAGAAGCAAAAATAAATCTATGAAAAATACCAAATGACCTCAGAATGCTATGGGACCAACTCTCCTAAACTCTAATTGACCTTACTGACTCAAAAATCAAATACATTTTTTTAAAAAAATAAAATAAAATAGTAAATGAACGAATTTGGCAAAACCAGGGCTTGATTCGTGGGGCATAGCCCCACGACTTTTGATAGGGATGATCGTTTCCTTCAGGTAACCAATTTTCAGATCGATCAAAGTAAGTCGAACAAATTCAGAAATACCCGACACGTCCTGAAACAACAAAGAAACAGCAAATAAGGTTAGTGAACGGCTGAATTTGGAAAAAATAAGGGTCACCTCACGCCCTTCTAGGGCGTGACTTATGCTCAGAAGGTCGAATTCCTTGGGGAAGAGAACTCCCGAAGCCAATATCTCAAACAGAAGTTTTACCAATTTCCCCAAATTGCCCAAAACCGTAAACCGTAATACAATTTTTTTTTTTATTATTAATTTTTTTTTTAAAAAAAAAAACAGAAACAGAAGAAGAAAA